>CAUYPO010042594.1:0-25645 GCA_963574435.1 Cheirogaleus major
CTAGCACTTGGTATGGCCAATCTTTTTTCATTTTTGCCATTCAAATAGGTGTAGTTGTATCTCATTTTGGTTATAATTTGCAGGGTTCTTTCTTTCTTTCTTTCTGTCTCTCTTTTTTTTTTTTTTTGAGACAGAGTCTCACTCTGTCACCCTGGCTAGAGGGCAGTGGCGTCATCATAGCTCACTGCAACCTCAAACTCGTGGGCTCAAGTGATCCTCTTGCCTCAGCCTCCCAGGTAGCTGGGACTACAGGTGTGTGCCACAAAGCCTGGCTAATTTCCTTCTATTTTTAGTAGAGATGGGGTCTTGCTCTTGCTCAGGCTGGTCTCAAACTCCTGAGCTCAAGTGATCCTCCTGCCTCAGTCTCCCCCACTGCTAGGATTACAGGAGTGAGCCACCGCACCAGACCTGTAATTTGCAGTTTTACTGACTAATAATGTAGAACATCTTTTCATGTGCTTATCTTCTATGTTGAAGTGTCTGTTCAAATCTTTTGGACTTTTTTTATTGGGTAGTTTGTTTTATTACTAAGTTTTAATAGTTGTTTATATATTCTGGCTGTAAGTTTTTGTTTTTTTTTATCAGATATATGATTCACAAATATTTTCTCCCAGTTTGTGGCTTAACTTTTCATTTCCTTAACCATGTCTGTTAAGGAGCAAAAGTTTTCATTTTCATCAAGTCCAATTTTTTAAATTCTTCTTTTATGGGTCATCCATATAGTATTGTATCTAAGAAGTCATTCCCTAACCTGTGGTTATGAAGGATTTCTCCAATGATTTCTTCTAGAAGTTTTATAGACTTAGGTTTACATTACGGCCTATGTTCCCTTTTGAGTTAGGTTTTATATACGATACGAGGTATACATCAAAGTTCATATTTTCACATATGGGTTTTTAATTTTTCTTGCACTATTAGTTGAAAAGACCATCTATCCATTCACCATTGAACTGCCTTTGAATCTTTTTTGAAAATCACTTGTCATACATGTGTGAGTGTATTGCGGACTCTCTACTCCGCTCCACTGGTCTATTTATTATACTGTCTTGATTACCATAGCTTTATAATAAGCCTACTTTGTTTTACCAGTAAGGAAACTGAGGCCTAGAGGATCAAACTGGTTTGCTCAAAGTCCAGTTTCCTCCATTAGTGCCACGTTGTCTCCTAACATTTCATACTTTACATGTAAGGAGAAAATTTATGCCAAGAAAAAAATTAGCTGGTATGACAGAGATGCACATAAATTTTTACTAAAAATACAACCTTATTTTTATATGAAAGTAAGCTTTAAACCTATTAAACATAAGCTTTAATAGGTTATACGGTTTAATAGGATATTTCAGGCACGAAAAGCATAACTCATCTCTGCAATATTTGTTGAGTCCCCAGGACCTGGGCTTGTCCCTGCCCAGCTCAGGTGTCCCCATGGGCTCTGACCATCTCTAATCCCTAAACACCAATGGCACCGACATTCTTTTTGCTTCCCCATTATTGACACGTGATGAAAACATTTTAAATTCCTAATCATACTTTTATTTTCCTAAATCCCGTTAAGAAGCTATGTTCTGGGGAAGTTTGACATGGGATGCAATAGAACGACGAGGTGAAGGCCACTGGTGCCAGAGGGGAGAGAGACGGGGGTGGACTTGACCAAGTCATTTAACCAAGCTTTAGTGTCCTTGTCTTTTAAAGGGAGCTACTAAGTCCTGCCTCATGGGATTGTCTTGAGGACAAATTAGGTAATACACAGAAAGCATTCAGCACAGTGCCTGGCAGATATTAAGCACTGACGGAGGACTGTTATTCAAAGTTTATCATCCTCATCATCCACTGTCCTCCACCTTCCTGGAGTGCCCCTGACTCTACTCCAAGCTCCCTGTCGGTATCCTCTGATTCCTGGGGAGGCTTCTGATTCCTGCTTCTGTTCCTGGTAACTTCCTAGTTCCTGTTCCTTGCATTTCTTTCTCTCAGCTTCCACAATATGCCCTGAACCCACATAGTAATGCCTCCTTTATTTATGCTAGACTGATGTTGGTATCACAGAAGCTTCCTCAGAAAGACAGGTAGGTTAGTTCCTCAGGCCCGTGGCTCTACCCGTCCCAGATGCTGCTCCTCTGGGTCATCGAGTCCCACCACTCCAGACAGCCAGGGAAGGAGCACCAGAGGGGATGACGGAGGGGATGATGGGGAGGGGATGATGGAGGCGATGCTGCGCTGGGTTGCAAGATGCAGCGCAGCCTGCAGGCGGAGAGCTAAAACCCTTTCTCCCTTGATGAGAGAACCTGAAAGAGCCCCGTCTGCACAGGTCATAAAATGCAAAGCGGTGAGATACAATGGTTGAAATCCCAAGGAACAAACAAACACTAAAAAGAAAACAATTTCCTTTGGTGCATCTGGTTTCCCACTGCACAAATCTTGAAATTTCATAGTCTTGAGATAAATTAACATTCAACTTTTGAAGAGAGGTAAGTCATTAGAAGCAACATGTTGCACCACGCTTTTGGAGTTTAAATGGGAGATATCATAATTATAACAGGTGTTTGGAAAACAGGAATAAAAGAGTGCTGATTCAACATAAACAAAAATGAATGCCAGACTCCAATTAAAATCGTAATCAACATGTACAAAACAAATAGGTGGCCTTCTTCAGTCATCCCTCCCCCTCCCACCTTTTCCTTACTTTGTCTTAAAATTATCATTTCAATGAGCAAAACAGAATCTGTCTAAATATAACCATGAACTTGTTCCCTTCAAGGCCTGATGTACCAATGGAGACTTTTCTGATGATGTAAGACTCAACAGCTATTTTTATGCGGGTGGCACAGACGCTCTCTTTATGTAGCGTGAATAGTGCCACGAACAGAATCTCTTTAGAGTCATTTGAAAGGTGAATTCCCACAGCTTCTACGAAGCCCAACACTGTACAACTCTCCTGTTCTTTCTACCACCTCACTGACATCTGAGACCTTTTCCCCATGTCCCAACATCAAGGGAAAAACAACAAAATCTTAACATAAGGCGAAGTACCATGCTACATGTCCAGTAGCGTCTCCCTTACACACAGCAGGTGTTTAATAAATGCTGGAAGAATGAGTCCACTGACTGCAGCTCTAGCCCGCTGCAGGAAACATGGCCCTAAAGTTTAAGCAGGAATCCAAAATAGCGGCTCTCTCAGAGACCAGTAGGGGACCACGGAAAGCGGAAAGCGTCACCACCTTCTCTCTATTCAGAAAGAAAAAGATTGACATTTATAAAGTGTTTCATCCCTTCTGCAAATATCACAAGAAATTCAAGTGAAGAATTTCAGAGTCAGCACCAGGATAAAAGATATTTTAGCCAGGGAAAGCACAGATGGCTAAATAAACTCTCAAATAGGAAACAGGAGAATTTGGTTTCTTCAGAATAAAAGTAGCATCTTTAGGACACTCCTCCGCATTCCCTTTCAACCACACTCCAGCATAGCCTAGAACTCGGCTCTTTGTTAACTTTTGTTGAATAACCATGAGTGTTAGCAACAATGGGAATTTAATTTATGATCCAAAAATAAAAAACTCATGTTTCAGTAGCATTCATTTAGGCTACAGAAATAGGTGGATGATTTTGCCAAAGAATATATGTGATTCTTCAAAGTTGCCCCTTCAATGTGTACAGTGAGGCTCTTCTATGAATATACAGGTACAAATGTGTTCAGAGTAACGTTTTACAGGTTTTACATGTTTTGCAGGTTTTACAAAGCCCTTTAGCTCTGAATATATGAACACACACAAATGCACCATTATTATGTCAAATTTGCCAACAATTTTATATCCTGAAATTATTAGGATATAAAACCTGTTCTGGTTTTGAAAGAGAAAAGAAAATAATAAGGTATTGAGTAAATTCCTTGAAATTCAGGCCGCGTAAAACTAATAATTATGGTAAAAAATTCAAGCAACATTTACAAAATACTAAGGGTTAAAAAAAAGTCTTTAAAGTAGCCATCTTTAAAAATAAATAGAGAGATTGGATAATAAGCTTAGAAGCGAAAAAATATATATGTATACATCAAAAAATAACTATTTTGAAGACTTTTGAAAGGTACTAAATATAGAATAAAAACCTGTATAACTATATGAAAGGAATTCTCACCTAAGAACATAAAAAAATTGAGGTCAGATTAAATTATGAGACACAATTCTTTACTCTCCTACAGTAGTAGTGTAATACATCCATACCTCCGCATGGCCTGGTGGTGTCCAGCTATACCTTCCCCTTCTTGGCTTTGGACTTGGCCGTGTGACTCTTTGGCCTGCTGAATGTTAGCCAGCAAAGGAGGCTTGAAATGTGCCTGAATTACTAGGTTTGTGCTCCTCCTGCCTTTGTCCATGAGAATGATATGCCTTGAGCAGCCTCTGGTCCAACGAGGCTGAAAGACTGTAAAGCAGGCCTGGATGCAACCCCAAACTTACAGCTGCACCCCAGCTGACCCACAGAAGCCTAAGTAAGAAATAACTGCACACTGTATGCCCCCGTGAGATTTTATACTTGTTTTAACACAGCAATACTTGGCCATGACAAGTCCTTATATAATAAAAACAAAAGTACAGCAAATGAAGGGATCATAATGCATTCACGATTAATGCTGTTTCTGTTTGCTTTCACATGAAGAAAAATTTAAAGGATTTAAAGGATCTTGAGAATACTGTATTATAAACCGTTTTGACTGAAAATACTTTATAGAGATCCACTTTTCTATTTCATCTGGATTCTCTCTTTCTATAACATGAATGAGACACTAGGACCTATCAGACTCTAGGGTTGGGGGGAGGGGATGCTGATCAGGACTGATTAGTGGCTCCACCCTTGATACCGTCTTAATGCCAGATGACCCTGCCATGTGACACTTCCCGCCAAGTGCCTACCACAAAGTTAGACCCCCATTAGTGGCTGTAAAGTTATCTTCCAAAGGCATATCTTCCATATCTTGCATATCTTCCATATGCAACTGAAAATGGCTTAGTCCTCCATGGTCCAAGCCAAAGTATCCGCAACTTCCCTTGAATTTAAGGGCCCCAGAGCTCAATAGTAATAGGCAGGGAAAAGGGTCTAAAAAGAACATCTGTTCTTTGTATCTAAGAGGGTTGTGGGATGCGAGAACCATTTAACCAAAGGCCAATGCAAATAATCCTTCCCCAGGAATGTGAAGGCAGGGCAGATTATGATTTTGTTTCATTGTGATTCTTTTCAGAGGCTTGGATCACCTGTAGCTTCATCCTGCTTTCCAACTCTGCATTTCTGTGAATTGTATCAACACAATTAAATCCCTCTACTTACACTAGCTATTAAATTTCAGAGGGGGGAAACGGGGCAGGGGAGTAGAGTGCTATGGTCTGAATGTTTGCTCCCCTCCCCGCCAAGTTCGTATGTTGAAGCCTCTCTCAACCAGTTTTCTGCTGCTGTAATAGAATAGATCTTGAGAATACTGTATAATAAACCGTTCTGACTGAAAGTACTTTCTACAGATGCACTTTTATATTTCATCCGGATTCTTTCCTTCTATAACATGAATGAGACACTAGGACCTATCAGACTCTAGGGTTGGGGGAGGGGATGCTGATCAGGATTGATTACCCAGGATTTATCAGTCTGGGTAATCTATAAAAAAAAAAAAGAGATTTATTTGGCACATTGTTCTAGAAAATCAGGGGGCCACATCTGGTAAGGGCCTTCTTGCGGCCTTATCCCAGGATGGAATGGCATCCCACGGTGAGCAAGCGGGCGGAGACAGAGAAAATGGGGGCCCAGTATATCCTTTCATCCGAGCCCACTCCTGGGATAACGGCATTAATCCATCCAAGAGGCCTCTGCCCTCATGACCTAATCACTTCTTAAAGGCCCACCTCCCAATACCACTACACTGGCAATTAAATATCAACATGTGTTTTGAAGGGGACATTCAAACCACAGCAAAGCCCTAACCCCCAATGTGCTGGTATTTGGAGGCAGGGCCTTTGGGAAGTAATTGGGTTTGAACGAGGTCACAGAGGTGGAGCCCCCCACAATGGGAGTGGTAATCTTATAAGGGGATGCAGGGACCAGAGCATTCTGTCTACCAAGAACCTGACCAGGCTGGCACGCTGATCTCAGACTTCCAGCCTCCAGAACTGTGAGAAATAAACACTTGCTGTATAAGCCACCCAGTCTGTGGTATTCTGTTATAGCAGCCCAAGCAGACTTAGGCAAAGAGAATTCCAGGCCAAGAGGCCACACAAAGTCCCTGCAGTGGGCACCAGCTGTGTTGCTGACGCAGGAGAAGAGTCAGAAACCTCAGCCCAGCAGCCTCGCCACCCTTTCACGGGCCTCCCTCCAATTCTCTAAATCACTTGCTTACAAGAAAAGAGTTTTTTCCCCATTCCAGAAATCAGATGGCAGTATCCATAGGAAAACCTTTCTCTAGAATTTAGCTGACTACCTTCCTGCTATTGATTAAATTACCAATCCCATATTCTAACCAGCATGAGAAAATTAATTTATTACAGGCCGTATATTCTTTCACTGTTGGAAGACTTCCATACTCTTGGTCAAAAAACAAGACAAACTTATAACTGGGCACTAACTTTCCAAGTGCCTTACACAAAGAGCACAAATTCCACAAACCAGGATCATTTCCCATCTTCCATTAACCAAGCAGAAATGGCCCAACTTAATCAGCTACATAAGCATCGAACAGCTCATATATAAGAAAGATCATTGCAGAAGGACAGGATTTTCTATTTCTATTTGATAGAAACCTGGGACAGTCCTGTTTGGCCCCAAATCAGTTTTAGACCCTTTTCTCAATTTAAAAATATAAGTTTGTTATATTTGTTATAAGTTTGTTCCATTTAGAAATTCTCCTAATTACTGAGTCTTCATTATATATTCCAAGCATGACACATCCATTAAAAGCCCTTTGAAGCAAGAAGATTTCATTCCAACTTAGCCTCAAGGGGAAAAAAAGTATTTAAATGTGCAATTTATTCAAAATAAACAGTAATTCTGACTTGAAGACGTTCAGCTTGATGAGCTTTGGAATTCAGACAGTTTTCATTCCACAGCAGATGACTCCTGAGTCATAACTGAAAATATCTTCACTCATTTTAATAAAGACAGCAATAACTGACCCCCCAAAATAAGGCAAACATCAAGGAAAAGATCTAGAAAATGTGTTTACTGTGGAACTAAAAAAACTAGTCAAAATCTAAAGTTTATAGCTCAGGAGAAATAAATACTCAAAGCATTTCTTGGGCTTTAAGTGACATGAGATGGCTCTGAATGTTATAGTTTAAAAATACTCTCTAAGAATACAAGCCAAATGACTGCAGGATTATAAGTCCTCTCTCCCAGTTGTTCAGGTATTAAAAACAGGCACAAGTAAGAATAGCCTTCAAAAGAACTAATAAACAGCACATGAGTAATAATGCACTATACCCCAGTAAGGATACTACACCATGTACCTTTTCCTCCTTGGACCAAATCCCTCTAAATAATAATGGTGACCCCCTCATTTCCCTCCTTCCTGCAGACTCCCTCCTCTTCCGAAAAACATTTAAAAGGAAACAGGACTTAAATGACACATGAAGGGCACATTCTCGGGTTCCTCCTTTAGACGCAATGCTCTTGCCACTGGAGGAACCGATGTGCCTAGAATTCAACTTCCCCAGCTGACATTCCAGCATTTGCCGAGTCACCTAACACTATCTTCAGCTTTCCAATAGAGATTTGTGGATGATGAGCAAAGCCAATCATGTGCCCCATCCTCCCCCACACGTGACATAACCCCACCCCTAGCGGCCAACCAGACTCTCCCTGCAAGCCTGGCAACATGCATGAGGTTCTGCCTGGTGGACAAAAGATGCCCAAGCCCAGCTGCTCACCTCTTGTTCTTCACCTGCGTGGCCACATCTGTATTTTGAAAACAAAACCAAACGAGATAAAACCAAACTGCTCACCAGTCACTATAGCCAGAAGGTGGGAACAACCTAAATGTCCATCAATGGATGACAAAGCAAAATGTGGTATATCCAAGCAATGGAATATGATTCAACCATGAAAAGGAACGAAGTAATGATAAGCACTGTAACATGGAAGAACCTTGGAGACATCATGCTTCGTGAAATGTAGTTATGATTCCACTTACATGAAATACACAGAACAGGACAAATCCACAGGGAGAGAAAGCAGATTAGTGGTGGTCAGGAGCTGGAGGGAAGGAGAAATGGGAAGTGACAGCTTAATGGTCACAGGTTTCTTTTTAGGGTGATAAAAATGTTCTGGAACTCTAGATGGTGGTGATGTTTGCACTACATGTGAATATACTAAATGGCACTCACAGTAAATTTTATATTATATGTATTTTATCACAACTAAAAAAAATCTTTTTAATATCAACACCAACAAAAACCAAGTCTCTTCTTTTCCTTGGCACTGTTTAATTTCTTTCCATTCATTCACCAGTAGTATTTTTCAACATGTGATTCACACTGCCCACCTCCCTTCTCTCAGCCCACATCTCATCCTTAAGCCCCCTGAATTTGGATTTTTCACTCCTAAAAAACTCTTCCTCCAGACACATAAACAAAAACCATGGAGAACTATTTATAAAGGTCTCCAAAAACATTTTTATGCAAGCCAGCGACCTCGCTCAGGGCTCTTAGAACCCCGGTTGATGGCCATCTCCTTGAAACACCACATGGTGTCCAAGTGTGGCATGTTCATGACCGTTCTTAACTACCTTGGCCACGTTGGCTCCTTTTTCAAACCCTCTTTTTCCACTTGCCCAGTGGGAACATGCTTCCAGACCCATTCATGTTTTCCTGCCCTTCCCTTTGCTTTGGTGAACTTGGCTAGCCCGTCCTGCGTATGCTAGCCCTCCTTGTTTCAGGATGCAGTTCTCCCAAAAATTGGGGTCAAACTGCATTTCTTCAGTGGACGAAGATGTGAGTTGGAAAAACCACCCTCAACATTTTCAAACGAAAGCTGATTCTTTCACAGTATAAAGAACACTATCTTAGTTTCTTGTTGCTATTGTATAATAACAAATTGCCACAAATTACGTGGCTTAAACCCACACAAATTTATCATCTTACAGTTCAGGTGGCCAGACTCTTAAGTCTGCTGGGCTGCCTGCCTTCCAGAGGCTCTGGTGGAGAATCTGTTTCCGGGCCTCTTCCAGCTTCTAGAGGCCACCTGCATTCCTTGACTTGTCTCACGTTCCGTGTTCAAAGCCTGCAGCCTAACATCTTCTCTCCTCTTTGACCTGCCTCCCTCTTAAAAGAACCCTTGTGATTACACAGGGCCCATCTCCCCATCTCAAGATCCTTAATCACACCTGCAAAGTCATTTTGCCACGTTAGGCCAGGTTCTGGGGTTAGGGCACAGGCATCTTTGGTGGGGGGATGGGATTATTTAGCCAATCCCAACCATTCCAGGATTCTGAGGCTGTACTTTGGCAGCCACTGCTCTTGTACACTGTTCTAATAAGCAGGGATCTTCGCCCTCAATATACAACAGGTCAATGTATGCCTGGGGCCAATAACTCACTAATACATCCTCTCTCTATACAATCACTCAAAAATTAAGCTATTTTCTGGGATTCATGATTTGAGGTTACTTAGAGTTCTCATTTCCAAGAGAGGAAAAGTACTAAGTCAAAGACAAAGGAGAGAAGGAAAGACTTTTGAGAGCACAGAAATAAGAACATTCAAAAGATTTTATAAGGCAGTGAATTGAAACCAGCAATAAAAGGGTCATGAATTTCAAGTACCATTATATTTTTAGAGGCCTTGAAACTCCTAAGCTTATTTCTCAACTAAAAAGCACAGCCATTTGTCACTGATTCATGCCACTCAGCTGTGAATTTCCTCCCCACCCAGTCTCTGTCTTATTCTCCATCGATGCATCCTACTATCACTTTCCTTAGTCCCAATTTATTTATTTCACTCCTCCACAACACTAAAACACACGTATCCACGTGTCCATGTGCACACAGGTACGGATATAGATGTAACCTTTCAGTGGACTTTCTTTTTGTAAGTGGATTAATACTAATGTTTTTGCCCTGCAGAAATGTGCCAGTACTAATAACGCTCTGGAGCCACAGGGCTAGGTTTGAGCAGGAGCCAGGTTATTCTTAGCTTTTCGGACAACAGGGAGATGTCCCATCTCTCACACCCCCCCTAGTGGCGCCCGCCCTAGAACGGTGCTGAGCAGGCGCAGGCGAAAGACTCAAGAACACCTGAAGTGTTTCTGTAATAGGTGTCAGAACCCACGCACTGCTATAGATTCTACACAACCTTTCCTAGATACAATATTCTGGCTTTGGAAAGTGTTCACTTTATGCATTTGGCATTTACCCATTTCTTTTCCATGATCTTTCGTGCTGCTATACAGTAAACTCAGAAACTCACAGAAACAGTGAGCAGTATGAAAAGAAACAAAAACCAAAAACCCCCAAGTCCAGTGAAAATAGGATAATTAAGTTGTGGTATACTCATATGTTGGAATATTACATACAGCAGCAAAAAATGAATGAACCATAGCTATACACAGCAACACGATCAATCTTTTTAAAAAAATGTTTAGGGTCACAGACACCAGTCCTAGAAAAGTGCATAAGTATGGTACCATTTTTTATAGACCTCAAAACCAAAGATTTTATTTTGGTATACATGTAGGTAATTTAAATGTATAAATATTTAAATTTTATTTAAATATAATTTTTTAAATGTATAAATATTCTTCTTTCTTTATTTATTTATTTTTGGAAAAGCAATGGAATGAAGAGCACAAAACTCAGGGCCACACTTGCCTTTGGTAGCAGGACAGGAAGAGGAGTAGCAACTGCATCACTCCTGGTTGGTTCGTGTATATTCATCTCATTATGTTTCACAACTTATGTATATGTTATATATTCTTCAACATATTTAATATGATCATTAAAATATAACTAAGGAATATATGTAGGTAGACAGACAGACGTGCCCACGGATAGAATCCAGGGATAGATCCTCGTGAAGAGAACACGATGTCCGCTTAGGTTCATTTCTGTTCAAACTGTCCAAAGACTACAGTTGGGAGCATAAGGGTAGAGACTGAAATCTTATTCTGGATGGTACAGAGAGTTTCCAAATCTTTATCTGAAACATTCTTGGGTGTGTAGCTAAATCATGAGCATATGCATTTAGGCCACATCACCTGTCCCTGGAGGCTCAACTTTGAGCTTGCATTGGAGCCTCAGAAAGGAAGAAGCATTTATGAGCTTTGATCCCACTCCTCAGGGACACCATCTGACCTTGGAAATGAATATTTACCTTCACTCCAATTCGGTGATACTTTGTGTCAAGGGACACCTGGACTGGTTGGGCCCCACCTGTAACGACTCTTGACTTATTTCTGAAGCAGGATTCACTCCTTCCAGCCCAGTTTACTTGTCTGGACTTCAGCGCTGACCTTTGTTTCCAGCAACTGGGCTGTGACAGTCTCTCTCGCCGTAACCAGAGTCTGTCTCCAGACAGCAGCCCCGCAGCCAGAGCCCCTGCACACGCAGGTGAACTGAATACCTCGTTGCTTCCTCATATTCTTCCTGCCTGCTGGGACACGCCCACTTTCACTGAATAGCTTTTATTTCCCCTCTTGATAAAGGCATGTTCATTACGGGGAAAAAATGTACTAAGGGTAAACAAATTCAAGAAAATTAAAAACGCCTATTTTCCCCTCACACAGAGATAATCACGTTTATGTACCAACATAGAACTAATGGACTGTGCATGATACCTCACTGTGCTTACTTTAAATCTATAATGTTTTATAAAAACTTAGCAATAAACGATGACCTTCCATATCCTTAAATATTCTCCTACAACATGATCTTTATTGGCTACATAATATTCCGTTCATTCCAGTCACTATGGCTGCCAAACACCACCAACAAAACAAAACTTACCGGTATAAAACAACAATCCCCCACACACACAGCACCTGCCTCAGACCCTTTGCACTTGCTCTTCCCTCTGCCTAGAAATGCTTCATCCAGACACGAGTCATAACCTCACTTCCTTCAAGTCCTTGCTCAAAACTCTTCTTCCAAACTCAAGCCCTACTCAAAACTCAGGTCTTTCCTGACACCCTGTTACAAACTGGACCCTCCCTGCCCCTCACCAACCCCTACCCTCCTCTCCTGCATTAGTTTCCCCTGAACACAGTTCACCAGCTAACATTATATAAGTAATTATTTATCATTTATCATTCTCACTCAGTACAATGTAAAATCCATGAGGACAGGGTTGTTTGTCAGTTGTCATTTTTTTCCCCCTCCACAAATGCTTAAAAGGTCTGGCAATGAAGGTACTCAGGCTGGGCCTGGTGGCTCACGCCTGTAATCCTAGCTTCTCAGGAAGACAAGGTGCGAAGATGGCTTGAGGCCAGGAGTTCCAGACCAGCCTGGGCAACGTAGCAAGACCCCATCTCTACAAAAAAAAAATAGCCATATGTGGTCATGTGTGCCTGTAATCCCAGCTACTTGGGAGGCTGAGGCAGGAGGATCACTTGAGCCCAGGAGTTCAAGGCTGCAATGAGCTATTATCCAACCACCATGCTCCACCCTGGGTGAGACTCTGTCTCAAAAAAAGAAAAAATAGGAAGGTACTCTATAAATATTTGTTGAAAGAATGAATGAATGAACAAACACACACATATAATTTTATAAAAAGACTAGAAGAAAATATACTAAAAATTGAAAGTATAATTTCTGGGTAATGGGTTTGTAAGTGATTTGGTTTTTCTTCTGTAAAGTTTCCTTTATTTTCGATTTTCTAAATTAGCATAATATTACTTTCAAAATCAGAAAAAAAATTAAAGTTATTTTTTAAATATCACTAGGCAAATATGACTATAAATAACAATGTTTGGCAACTATATATAAATAAATAAGAGAAAGGGATTTCTAACCACCTGCGAAGTCTTAATTTATATTCCTATAACTGTAACATAGGCCAGGCTGAGTTAAAAGAAATGTTAACTACTAATCATTCTTCCTTCTTGGTAACTGAAATTTATTGAAGCAATCAGGCTACTGAGTTACTTAATTATTCTAGCTTAATTACCTTGTATACTTATAAATGAACTTCATTTCAAATCCTTAATAACTCAGGATCTACTAACTAATCAAACCTAATAAACTTGGCATTAAGAGAATTGAAAACAGATAAAATGATCAGAGTTGTGACTTTCATTTGTTATCAAGCAGCTATAGAGACCCAAGGCATTGCCTTCAAAAATATTTTTAATTAAGCACAGATGAAGTAGTCCTAAAATAATCAGAAAAAAATGGGTTATTGAACTCGTGTTAAATTAGATTATTATAGAATTACATTAACTTAAAAGAATGCGGAAAACTATCCTAAACAACAAAAATTATAAGTTATAATAAAGTATAATATTGAGTGCCTTTCGCCTAGGGAATCTTGAGTTATTTAGCCATTTAGGAGTCACCTAATGTCTACTGCTGCTATACCCACAAAAACCTGAAACCCCTGATTTTCTGCCTATATTTTGACTTGACAAATCTGTCTGAATTTAAGGAGAATACATTATTTATGAAAGGAATATGCAACCAGAAACAGGTCTGAAAATTCGCCACCCTTGTCAATGAAGCAATTGGAATATGAAATGTACCTCCTGTTTCATTTTGTTTTTAATGCCTTAAGAAATGTATCTGTTGCTGTCATGGAGAGCCACGTCAATTTCCTAGAGGGCTTTTCCCTGTACTTATATTCCAGGCATGTACTTACTGCAGTGCGACAGACTCCTGAGAGAAAAGAGCGGCCCTTAAATGTTCAGCATGAGACATTTTTAAAAACTCATAAAAAATTTTTGATGTAGGTTTGCACTGATGGTGAGCGATAACAAGCATAATTTTCCATATCAGTTTAAAGCCTACTTGTAGTCCCTTGTTTCATACTCGTTTTCAATGGATCTAATTTTCAAAGCAAAACTTTAAAAAAATTAACAACAGATTGGAATCTGGATGTAGAACTCTGAGAAACTTTCAGACCAAACTCCAGCAGCTCTGGCTAAGGGCTTCTAGCTGTTATATAATGAATGGATCCATTCTCTCGTCAGGGAGATGAAGAAAAGGGTTTTGACTCTCCATTGTGCAATATATGACTACAGAATTGTACTCGATTATTATTTTTGAAAAAAGGAATAAAAGGCCTATTTGGCTTTTTATTTTGGCAGGGTATGGACTTTAAAAGCGTTGCCTAGTTCCCAGGCTTGCCTAGGCTTCTTCAGCCAAAGATTTACCCAAGCACAGATATGCTTACGCATAACGCATATGTGCAGCATCTTCTGAATTTAAGTGCCTTTTTTTCTGATGAAGTTTTTTTTTTTCATTTAATCCAATCGTTATGGTTTGAATGTCTCCTTCAAAACTCATGCTGAAATTTAATTGCCATTGTGACAATATTGTTAATGAGGTGGGATCCTTAAGAGATGATTAACGTTATTTGGAGAATGGGTTTGTTATCTCAAGAATGAGTTGTTATAAAAATGAGTCTGGCCCTCTCTTGTGCTTTTGCACGCTCTTGCCCTTCCACCTTCTACCATGGAATGATGCAGCAAGAAGGTCCTCGCCAGATGTGGGCCCTTCAACCTTGGACTTCCCAGCCTCCAGAACTGTAAAAAATAAATATCTTTTCTTTATAAATTACCCAGTCTTAGGGCCAAGCATGGTGGCTCACGCCTCTAATCCTAGCACTCTGGGAGGCTGAGGCAGGAGGATCACTCAAAGTCAGGAGTTCCAAACCAGCCTGAGCAAGAGTGAGACCCCGTCTCTACAAAAAATAGAAAGAAATTAATTGGCAAACTAAAAATATATAGAAAAAATTAGCCGGGCATGGTGGTGCATGCCTGTATTCCCAGGTACCTGGGAGGCTGAGGCAGGAGGATCACTTGAGCCCAGGAGTTTGAGGTTGCAGTGAGCTAGGCTGATGCCATGGCACTCTAGCCTGGGCAACAGAGTGAGACTCTGTCTCATTCATTCATTCATTAATAAATAAATAACCAACCAACCCAGTCTCGGATATTCTGTAATAGCAACGTAAAATGGACTAAGATACCAATGCATCCTTCAAAACAAGGTTTTCCTTTTAAAACTTGTTGAGATGTGGTTCCCCGTCTGCATAAAGTGCTTTTTTAGAAATGCTTTGAAATTATACTAGATCACTTGGAATAATCTTCTCCAGCTACAATTAGAGAGCAAGCCTCAATTTCCTCACCTGGTAAATAGGGAAACACAGGCACAGAAAGCTTAAGACATTTACTTACCCAAGGTGACCCAGCGTATCGGTGGTGGCCCAAACTGCCAGGCCAGGGGTGGGAGCGTGCCTAGCATCTTTAACAAACTTCCTAATTCCTCTCTCTGGCTCTGTTTTCATCGATAGCCCTCTGATTTTAATTCGATTTTCCCAATAGTTTCCCCTGCTTAAAAGAGAACTAACTTGGAGAAACCCAGCACACACTACTTCAGCCAGGTGATCAAGGTTAAAATCAACCGTCATAAATCCTGTTGATGGCACATACATACATCACATTGTACCTCTGTGGTCTTTCTCCCCCAGACACATAACCCCATTCTAATCTGGAGAAAAACATCAGACAAATTTCAAGAGGGAGCATCTGACAATGTACCTGACTAATATTCCTCAAAACTGTCAAGGTCAACAAAAACAAGGAAATTCTGAAAAACTGTCACAGCTAAGAGGAGCCTAAGGAGACATGATGAATAAATGCAATGAAATATTCTAGATGAGATCCTGGAATAGAAAAATGACATTAAGTATGAATTAAGGAAATCTGAATAAAGTATAGACTTTAGTTAATAAAAATGTATCAGTGAGCGCTTCATATATTACAACCAATGTAAGATGCCATGACTGGGGAAACTCTGTGAGAGGGCAGGCAAGTGTGAATATACATAAAATTTAAAGAAACCCCAAAAAACACTTCAATCCTTGAGAGAGCTGTAACTGTGATCAGAGTCACGTAGCATGTAGTTGTAACCTCTGCTTCTTAGATTACAGATTGACACTCTTCCTCACTTTTCTTTTTCTATAAATCACAAGGAGAGACCAAAGACCAGGCCTCCCCCCTTCCAATCACTGATCTTTGCTATAGATTATTCATTGTCTTGTACCTAACAGATGTGTTAGGTACAGGTGGCACAAAAGACCCCATGACTGTTACCTCTTCAAGGCAGAATATTAAACATACTTTTCCTGAAAGAAAAAGACCACCTCAACTAATCAGATCATCATAACTATGCATTAATTAAGCCTTATATACAATAGAAAGATGTTGAAATTCTGTTAAGCTTCCCTAAACTTTGTCTATATTAAGGAACCGGAAACTTCTACACTTTGGAAGACTGATTTCCATTCTTTGGAATTCTGTTTTCTGGACAGCTGTCCTCAAATTTTGCCCTTGAATAAATTCTCTTTATACTATATTCTGACCGTTTTGATTATTTTAGGTTGACGACGGGCACTCTGTACTATCTTCTCAATTTTTTTGTAAATCTAAAACTGTTCTATAAATAAATAAATAAATAAAGCCTGCTAGCGAAAAGAGAAACCAACTAATGTGAGATTCAAATCCACCAGGCAGTCTAATTCCTCAGCAGACATGGATCCACTTCATTGGCCTTCATACATTTTTGTCTTGGGGCTTTCGTTGGCAGGAATTGCTCCTCAGAGCCTAGAAACTTCTGTAAGAACTGAGTGTCTTTAACACACACGGAGCTGGAGAACAAAGTGTTAGCCCATGGTAACCCTATCCCAATTTCTATCCCTTATTAAGTTATTAATTCCTAAACTAATTGATTATTTTATGAAGATTTGATTTTAAAAGATGACCTATGTGGGCAAAAGGTATTTATATTCCTAGATGGAAATGTTTTTCTATGGAAAAGCTTTTAAAATATTAATCTTTATTTCTATCAATAAGGCCTAAAAACAGAAAATCGTTTTCTCATGTATTTCAGACTTTATTTGCTGGATAAATTAAAGTATTGGAAAAGAGGAAACTTCTGTTAAATGAGTCACTGAACACATTTTATTATCTATGATTATAGGAATTATGTCACCATATCCACTGGCAATATATCTTAACTTTGTCTCCAATTATACAAATTACTTTATTAAATGAATTCAAGCTTTCATGTCATTCATTTTTAAAAGAAATCTAAAACTTAAGCATGTTTCTCATTGGTCCTATACATGCAACTGCTGGGTCACAAATGTATTTTCTGCTTAGGAACCACGTTTTAAGTCCCCCGGGTGCTTTTCCTTCTCTTCTTTATCCTCCCTTTTACTAAACTTTGTAAAACTCGACAGTAAAGAAAGTTATTGCCTGTGCATATTTGCAATTTAAAATAATTCTAGAAATTTATACTGGACAAACAATGTATGAAATTCCTTATCTTCACAGATGTCTTTTATTGATTTCCAACATTATACATAACCCGGATGTTATTTCCAGCTAAGACGTTCTCTTACAATTCTCAACTCAAATGCTTTTCCTAAAAGGTGACAATGTAGAAAAGCACACAGGAACACAGAAGCAGGCGGACAGCAAAACACATTTTAACCAATTCCAAAACATGAGCTATTTCTCTGTCTCAAAAGAGTAATTTCGAGTTTTCTTTATCTTTACACATCCATAGGGAATTTCTATAAAATAGAAAGAGAACTTTACACTGCTTGTGCACAGCACATAGATCAGAACACCGGGCAAGATAAATGCCTGTCAGAGCCTGTGCTGGCCCCTCCCAGGCAGCCCTCACCTCCATGAGAACCACCAGGGACCAGATTTCTCTCCTTATATCCAATGTCACCCTCTCCTGAGTCCCTTGACAAGTTCTCATTCTGCCCATGAAAATTTGGGATCCAAAATGAAGGAACAAGCAAGCAGTCATAAACTGATCATAAAATTAGTCTTTACGCCTGAAAAAACCATTAATTCCACGAGCACAGCTTCCAAAGTCACATTAGATAAAATACTAGAGGATTTTATGGCATTATTTTGTCCTCCTTTTTTTCACATTCATTTCACAATGTCCCCTTTGATACGAGTCAGGCACCTCAATCATCCTTTTTAAGTAATACAAATATATTTTAAGGCAGAATTTTTAAAAAATCAATTCCTACAAAAATTATTTCATTGGAATATTAATCCTCATACTTTCTTCATTTTTCCACTTCTCATATGTCCAGCTGGTGGAGTGGATGATGTTCCCCGCACCAACTGGCCCATCTCTTTTCTCTTCCATTTGGAAATAGCACCTGTACCATAGGATGGATGGATGGCGGACAAGACATGAAGAGGGAGCCCATGTTTGCCCCTGGCTGGGCAAGGAGTCAAGAGGTCAGTCAACAAGTATTGCACCCTCGTCCCTAAGAGCGTCTCATGGCACAGTCCTTCAGCATGGGCAACCCTTCAGGAAGATTCCAGCAGAGTCCCTGACTTAGTCCTGTTCGCCTCCCACGATAGCCGTGTTGTTCATGCCCCCAAAATGAAGTCTAAAAGGAAATCCCAAATGAAAATGCCTCCCTCCCTTCACTTCCAAATCCTCACACATTACCAACCTCACAGATTCATGCTGCCCAATATTGTAGCAAAATTCAAACCATTTCCTACAATGAGCCCAAATTTTACCCTTGTGTTCAGTTTGAGCATATCGTTCTTCATTTTCCCACTCTTGTAAATTACCATAGGATTTAGGTGCCTGTCACTGAACTATTAATTTGGAGATACATCTTGGTGGCTCAGTCTGCTCCCCGTCCTACCCCCCATTAACCACAACAGTGAAGAGAAATTCCCTACCTTTCACTGAGACTTCTCCACAGCTGTGCACCTGCAATAGGGAGAAATAAAATGTGAAACTTAACCAAGGTATTTTTCTCCTGAGACATTTTTCATCTTAGAAATATTCCAGCCTATTTAAAGTGGAACGCTTAGCTCTTTAAACTCTAGAGACTATCAAATCATACAGTGTATATATACTTCTGGCACCATAACTAATACAGCAATTAGTCCACAAATATTTATTGAGATCCTACTATTAACAAATACAAAACACGTGGGTAGGTACTGAGGGAGATGGAATGCTCTATAATACCTGGTCCCTGTCTCAGGGATTTTACTGTACAGTGGGACAGACAAAATATGCACTCAAGTAAATATGAACCAAGGTATGTAGCATAGGAACTATACAAGAGGCACAAGCCATGAGAGTTCAGGGAAGAGAGAAAAGGGCCAATAATAGAAGTGGCATTTAATGTGAGTCTTGACACGGTGCTGACAAAACTAAGACAACTGTTATTTGAAAAAAAAAAAAAAGGAGATTTTCATTTATTCATTCTTTAGATGTTTTGAGCTTATATTTAGGCTCAAATGAAATGAACAGAAAAAATATATATACACCTAGATTTCATTTGCTTTCTTAATTTTCCAATGAATGTCTTTATTGGACTATGCATTGATATTAAACTCCCAGCTATCAGCTTTAATGAAGCTCAGTGTAAGAAATAACCATGAGAAGATTTCTGCATTTTCTATCAAAAAAAGGCCAAAGGTGTTGTTCCCTTATGTTCTTCAATCTCCCCTTTCAAAGATCTATGTGATAAATTCTTTTTAATATTTACTTCCAGGAATAAACTCCTCAAAATTGCTTGTTTCATTGTTTTCAGTCAATTAGAATTGTGCAATTAATCTGATTTCCCTTTGTGTCTTGGCTGCCAGTAAGCACGAGGGTAAATCTATTGCTCGGTCATGGGCACCATGTCAGACTCCTGCTTTTCTACTCGACCTCTTTTAAGCAGTTTTGCTTTTTATGTTTCCTAATAAGCTGCCTTACACATTTTGGAGTTAGGTGGCATATAAAGACAAATCAACAACTTAAAAGAACTCAGAGAATTGTGAGCAGTAGTGAAGTCTCAACTAAAACTGGAAAGCTGGAAAAACTAAATTCCAGGAGCATCAATTCATCTTGTCATCTGACATTTCTCTAACAACACTGAATTCAAGAGTAGAGAAAGTAGATAATGGTATGGGATGTTTGCTTGCCCCTTTTATTATTAAAAATTGGAGAAATTAGTATGGTTGATGGATAAGGAAACAAGGACCTTCAGAATGGTATGGACAGCATCTCTGTAATCACTAGTAGAGATTAGGCAGGTGCTGTGTAGAGGGAGAAAGTCAGGCCAAAGACAAGGCTATGGGACGGTATCGATGGCAAAAGGCTGAACAGAAAGAGAGTCAAACTCATGGTCAAAGACCTGGTTCAACAGGAGCAAGAGGCCGGGGAGGGGCAGAGAGAGGGTGCTCGCTGAGAACCAACTCTCAGACTCTGCAGGTACTGGAGACATGGTACTTCCAAAGGCCAAGGTCAAAGATGAGGCTACCTAGCAGGTGACCGAACCCAGGCTGTCAGACAAGCCGCGATCAAGGTACAAGTCGAAATGGCAGAAGAGAGTGCAGGAAGGACTACAGTTCATGGGCCATCATCCCTTCTGGGTCCACAGTGAATAGCAACTGGGTGCTGAGGACGTGGCATAAGTGGACAGTGGAGATTTCACAGGAGGGAAGGTGTAAAGAGGCAGTGGCTGCAAATGCTCCACAGGTGGCAGGGGGAGCCACGGGGCCACCTGCTGAGCTCCCCCCTCATGGCACAGGGCAGTAGCCGAAGAGGATCTTCAAGGGAGCCAGGTGCAGAAATGACTGTTCTACCCCAATGAGAGAGACAAAAAAGGTGATTGAGGAAAAGTTTAAGGATGCAGGAGGAGTTTTCCAGGCCACAGAAGAGTTCCCCAGAGCCTAAACAAAGGCATCAATGCAGAAAAGCACATGCTCAAGGCACACACCAGTAAGAGAGACCCATCGCAGCTGGCAGCTGTTTGTATAGGTGGCCCACAAAATAGAGACTGGGTTCCTGTAGGCCTCACAAAGTTGATTCACAAGATGGTATCTCTGCTTTTTTTTCCCCCCATCTATTTCATATTAAGCATGTAGGATGGTATCGAAGATAATAACTGGGAGCAGTCAAACTCAGAGGAGCAGAAAGTGGAATGGCCGGGAGAAGGGGAAAAGGGAGACTCGGCTGTTCAATGTGTGTAGAGCTCCAGCCATCAATGCTGGAAAGTTCCTGGGATCTGCTGTACAGCAGTGAGCAAGTAGTCAACAATACTTTGCACTTAAAAATTTGTTAAGAGAGTAAAAAAAAAAAAAGTAACTGGGGTGGAAGGGTACAATTAAACTCTTAACAATAAAAGTTTAATATCTTTAGCCAAAAAATACGGAAGCAGCAAAGCTGAGAGAGACAGCAGGAGGTAGAGGCCCGATGAGCCCTGATGACACGCTTGTCCTGTTGCTGCTGCTGTCATTGCTATAAGCCGAGACAGCTAATGAGGGCGGCCGGCAGTTCTGACCGAAGCCATGGGGTGACCACAACTGCATGTGGATCTGACCTGAAGCCAAACTGCGCCTTGCAGAGACCAGTCCATCCAGTCGTGCCCGCGCTCGGAGGCCTGCGCATGCCGCTCCTGCCAACTATTCACGGGGCTCAAATGGGCCTTTGTCCCAGAAGACTTCACTGAAGGAGGAGGAAGCCAGCACCCGCATTTCTTCAGTCACAGGCTAAAGAGCTCTGGGAACGCAGAGTGATTATTCCCATTTCTTTTTTTTTTTCCTTTGCAGTAGAAATGCTATACTTAGAGCAATGTCACCCGGTCAAAACCTTGACAGAAAGATCGGCCCCTGACAAGGGCCTGCCCCACGGGGTGGAGCGTGTCTGGGTCCCACGGGCAGCCCAGTGCCTGCGAGAGGCCTTGACACGGAGGGGGCCCGACACAGATCGACCGATGAATGGACAAACCCCAGGTGGCCCCAGTGCTGGGTCAGCAGAACAAAGTGGCCGGTCACTGTGCTGAAGGCACTTCTGTTTCATGCCTTTATTTGACCCTTATAAAACCCTGTGGTCGGAGGAGGGTTTCTACCATTTTACAAGACAAAAAGGTTCAGAGGGTACAGTAGGCTGAGTAACAGCTCATAAAGATATCAAGTCTTAATTCTTGAAATCTGTGAATGTTACTTTATATGGAAAAAGAGTCTCTGCATTTGTGATTAGGTCTAGAAACGTGAGATGAGGAGATTATCCTGGACTGTCTTGGTAGGCCCCAAATGCAGTCGCAAAGTGCCCTCACAACAGAGAGACAGGGGATCTGACACAGGCAGCACAGAAGGCTGTGTGACCAGGAAGCAACAACTACGGTGGGGCTCTGAGCCACAGAGTCCCAGCAGCCCCGGAAGCTGGGAGAGAAAAGGGACAGATCCTTCCCTAGAGCCCCAGTGGGGGGACAGTCCTGCCAACACCGTGATTTTGGCCCAGTGATACTGACTCTAGACTACTGGCCTCTAAAACTATAAGAGAAGAAATTTCTGTTGTTTTGAGCCACCGAGTTTGTGACAATTTATTACAACAGCCATAGGAAACAAATAGAATCTATTATGTGGCTTCTCTACAGCTAGGAAATGCAATGAACTAGCCCAAGAATTAGACTCCTTAGGCTAGGATTCTTTTAACTCTGCCACCTCAATTTTTTTAAAGGACTGAATCTTTGCAATGTATAGGCTTCCTGTATGAAATGTCCACATTTGCAGGAATATCGAGCCAATGAGGCTACACTGGAAATGATCTCTGTGTGAGGGGCTGGGAGTGAGAAAAGGACAGTTCTGAAGTCTTTCAATTTCATCCTTGGGCACCTACATTTGTCTGTGCCTTTCCTCTCCCAGCTGTGCCCTGACCAGGGCCAAATTTGATACACATGGAAAATGCTTGGTTTGAGATGCTTGGTTTGCTTTTAAGTCAACTTGCTCTGCTGAGCTGAAAGGGCTGCGGATAAACATGTGAGTGGCTTTATCTTCCAAGAGTCCCATGAGGGAGGTACTACGAGGGTGAAAATATCACAAAGCCTATTTGAGAAACATGGGCTCTCCTCTATCAGTCACGAGTCAGGGCTGAAACATGGTGATCTCCACGGATTGATCTGACCAACTTGACAAAACCCTAACGCACAGAAAGGGCTACCTCCAGGTGGCTTCGTACATCCTTGGCGAACAGGTGTCAGAGCAAGGGCCTGCTAAGGCTAAAAGCTGGGGAGTTAGGTATCTGTTCTCTGAAATGGAAGAAAGGAAGATGAAGGGCAAGGGGAGAGAAGGAAGATCGTGCACAAGAATATAACCTAAATCCACAGATTCATGAAAAGCATTAACTGGACAAAAACACATTTGTGTGTCTTCCCAGAGCACTGGGAAGGAATTACCCTCAAACCTGGAAACACATCAATGTAAAACAACCTTTCTATAAATGGTTTACATGATGATTTGGTTTAAAAACAGGATAGATTTAAAATATAAACTGGATTTAAAGCAGACCCACGGAAGATATGAGGGGAAGTCCATAACCGCTTATACCCCTGTCTCGAGTTGGCAACAGGGAAGAGAAGGGCGCCTCCCACAACGCAGGCCTCAGTCTCCCCACCAGGACCAGAATGCAGGGCAGTTCGCATGCACCTTAACACACATGGACCTCAACCAAGAGCATCCCTCCATTTGAGGGTACATTTGGTGTAACTAAATGCCTCATTGTAACCTCCTCTTGAGTACTTTTGATCAAATCTAGCTTCTTACACTTAAGTTCATAAGGTTCAATTACTCCCAGGAGGGCTTTTTGCCCATTTACAAAAAACTAGCTCAAACATGGGTAGACAAGGCCCCTTCAAATATGGAAAAGCTTGACTCAGATTTATAATGCAGCTAAATTACTCGAAAAACACCTTAAGTGAATTTAAAAATTTTAAAAAATAATTCAAGCTCTCACTTTTAAACTTAATGCTTAAAATTAATTCATTTTTCATCATTAACTTATTTTTCAAAATCTATTTAACTATCACTTAGTTGTTTCGAAACCATGAACTAATTGCTTTTTCTTCACTGAGACAGGGAAAATTTTTACATACTAGTCCATTTTCCGCAGCCAGTTCCATCATATAGGATGGAATAAATATTTAACTGTTATCTTCACTATAGCCTACTCAAATATCAAAATGGTATTTAAAATAGCTCTTCAAGCCAAGAAACGAACTAGCACTCACAAACCTTTGGCCCAGGAGCAGTAGCTCTGACTAGAGACAACATTAGTTAAAAAATATATATATATATTATATTGAAAACAGCCAAGTCAATGCCTATATAATCTATTACTTTGCTCCCGTCCAAAGGACTAATTGGATAATATGCCTACACAAAGACCAGAAATTCAGGATCTAGAAAATTAAATATCATAAAAATGAAATCTGGGTGTTCTTACCTCTTGTTCTAGACAAAACCATATCCTTTATTATTTGCATAATAACACGCCCCAGTATCATGACGGAAATCAGGTGATACACCCTCCATGGAGTCAGCGCAAGGAACCTGTAACAGCAAAGCAGACTAATCATTATTTCAATCGGAGGATTTTAATCCTTTTTAAAAATTAGGTTTACTTCCTGCCACAGAAACAAAATATGCATTCAGTAACGATTTCACTTTTGGAAATCACCCCATGTGACTGCATGGGAGTTATTTAATAGGCATCAAAGTCAGCAAAATAAAAGTACTTGAGCCAGATGCACTTTTGTGCTAGGCTTTCTGCGCTACCCTCTAATTTGGGCAGAAGACTTGCTATCTTGGGTATGGCCCCATATTGCACAGAGAGCTGGGCTTCTCCCCTAGTAGATGGAGAATGGAACTGACCTGAAACAGTTAGGATGGGCTGGAAAGCCATCAGACAGACAGACCCACAGCAGTTACGGCAGATGCCTTTTATTCTCTGTCCTCTGCCTTATGTTTTTCTTTTATGCTCTGTTCTATTCTCTGACTACGGCACCCCCGCATCTTCAAAATACCCATTATTAAGGATCCAATTTGCTAATTCTTTCTCTTTAACATCACTCCCCTTTTGTCTACCTATCTACCTCCTCTCCGGACGGAAACACACTATGAATAAAAATGCTTTACTACAAACAGCACACAAACCCTGCAGTACTTTTTTGGGTTGGGCTTATAAAAGAATACAATGGCAAAGAAGTTACAAGGAGCTTTGAGCCTTCCTATGAGACCAAAGGCTGAAACCCCTGTTTCATACAAGTTAATTGGCCAAGCTGCCAATTGATATTAACTTTGATGGAATATGAACTCATAGAAAAGTTAATTTTAAAAATGCTTAATATTGGGCCGGGCGTGGTGGCTCATGCCTGTAATCCTAGCACTCTGGGAGGCCGAGGCGGGCAGATCGCTCAAGGTCAGGAGTTCGAAACCAGCCTGAGCGAGACCTCGTCTCTACTAAAAATAGAAAGAAATTAATTGACCAACTAAAAACATATACAGAAAAAATTAGCCGGACATGGTGGCGCATGCCTGTAGTCCCAGCTACTCGGGAGGCTGAGGCAGTAGGATCGCTTGAGCCCAGGAGATTGAGGTTGCTGTGAGCTAGGCTGACGCCACGGCACTCACTCTAGCCTGGGCAACA
>CAUYPO010042595.1:0-12421 GCA_963574435.1 Cheirogaleus major
ATAATCTCAATTTCCTTGGAGAATCTTTCATTCATTTCCTGTATAGTTTTTGTGGTTTCTCTATGTTGTGATTCTATTTTCTCTTCAATTCCATTTAGTTTTGTAGCAATCCATATTCGGAAATCTTCCTCCATCAGTTTACTGAAGTCATGTAAGTTGGTGTCAGATGATGGAGAATGAGTATTTTGCTTTGGAGGTGACTTTTCTCTCAGCTCCTTCATGTTTCCTGTGAACTTTCGCTGGTTCTTTCTCATCTGTTTGCTTTATTGAGGATCAGAGGTGACGGGGCTGGATTTTGAGGTAAAATCTAGAATTCAGGAGGAATGATCCTTGGCAGATCCAGAGATATGTGCTCTGGACCTCTTCACACTGACTTCAGGCACTTCCCTGCTTGCGTGAGTGTGGAGGTTGATGAAGGAGAAGTCATCCTGCTGTGGCACAAGTCACACAGTCCTGTTCGGCTAGCCACTGAGCACGGCCCGCTTGCATTCCAATCCCCGCTGTACCACTCGGATTCTTGGAATTTCACGGCAAATCCACTGTGTCACTTTCCTCCTTTTCCCAGCACTGCTGCACCTCGAAGCTTCCCTGTAATTCCGTGAAGCTGATCCTGTGGGAGAACTACCCCCTCGAGTGATTCAGGTCCCCTTCTTCACCTCCCAGTCTTGCCAGTAACTTGATCTTGGACTTCTGAGCCTCTCAGCCTCTAGAACTTAGTAGGCTCCTTCCAAATATCCCTTCTGTGCCCTGGGCAATGTGAGACCAGGGTGCACAGGATCTGGTCCGCAGGTCTGACCTCTGGGCTCCGGAGTTCAATCCCTGACCCCACCAAGGAGAGCAGTGCCAGTCCTAATTCCCCCATGGGGAGCCCCAGCTGGGTAGATGTCTCTCAGCCTCATGGTCTGCCCCATTCTCCTGGAATCACCAGGCCAGCAGCACCTGGGAGGGCTGGCGGGTAGGGAGCTCTCCATCTGAGTACCCATCAGTCAGCTGTAGGGCCCCAAAAGGGAAGGTTCCGTTCCCTGTAGATGCCTCCTGCTGGTGGCTATATTGTCTCTCTCGGCAGCCACAGTAGGGACGCAGGAGGGGAGAGTGCAGCAATATGGCACCTGCTGTGCGGTTGGGTCTGTTCCCAGGGAGGGGCCCCGAGGGATTTGGGAGCCTGGTGCCGCGTCCGCTACAGGCTTACTGGTCAGTGGTGGTGGCCGTCTTTGGACTGGTCCCCACAGGTCTCTCTAACCACTGGGGAGCCCACCAGCAGTCTGAGATGCAAGGGAGGGGAAGTTAACCATTCCACCTACCCTTGCCACTGGTCTCCAGACTGCTCGCTCCGGAGGTCTCTCCTTCCAGTTCTCCTCCACAACCTCCTCCTGTGGAGTCCCTCATAGTCTCCAGCACTCCTCCTTCTGACCCCCGTCCGATGTATGGTCACTGGCTTGCTTCTCTCTTCAAATATCTTCTAGAAGCTTTCTTTTCTGCAGAGACATTCTCTCTGGCGGTGTTTCTCGTCCGCCATCTTGCTCCGCCCTCTGGATCCTTCTAGTTCTGATGTAGGGTATTGAGGTCTCTGATAATAATAACAAACTCACCTACATTTTACAGTTTGAACAGTTTCTGCCTTATATTGTTTGACACCCTATTGTTAGATGCATCCATGACAATGATTGTTATATCTTCTTGGAGAACTGATCCTTTTTTTTTCTTACCTAATGTCTATCTTTACCCTGATAATTTTACTTGTTTCAATGACTGCTCTGTTGAAAATGAATATAGGTATAACTGGTTTCACTCAATCAGTATTAGCACGCTGTATTTGTTCTATCCATGTGCTTTTGATTAGTATGTGTCTTTATATGTAATATGATTTTTTTTCAAACAACTGACACTGAAATTGCTGTGGAGGGTCACATAATGCCTTCTGGGAAGTTCACTGTTATGTGCTTTTGGAGGCCACTTGCTCACCTGGGTGAATTTTTATAACTAAAATTATTATAACTCAGGGATGAAGAGCTGGCTGGGTTCTCATCATTGGGCTGAAGGGCAGGGAATCCAGCTAGAAGAAACAAACATAAGTTGTTACATTCCTTTGGTGCTCAACATTATTGAACAATTTAACAAAAGTTGACTTGAGTGCTGACTCTGCCCCAGTGACTGTGTTAAGGGCTTTGCACTCATACTGGCTTTGAAATGTTGTGACGGTAGTAGAGTGTGGAAAATGATGCAATTGAAAACTGTGTAGAGGTGAAAATGAACAAACTAGAGCTAGCAGGTACATCAATGGCTTAATTTCAGAAACATAATGTTCAGTGAAAGAAGGAAGTATAACAGCATTTTTGTAAAGTTCAAACTAAGTGAAAATAATGTTTTTAAAAAAATACATTGGTGGGAAAATACTATGCAGAGAAGCAAAGAAGTGAGAAAATTTTTAAAAAAAGAAAGGAATCAGGATATTGTTGACCTCAAAGGAGTAGGGATCCTAGGCTGCAGGAGAACAGGAAAAGGGGCTGGGGAAGGAGTACATAGACACCTCTTCAGTATCTCATATGTGTTTGTTTCATTCTTATGCATATTCAAGATGTTCAATACATATATTTTCTACTGGATTTATTATAAAACATTTTTTAAATACAAAAGAAGTGTGTTTGTGTATTCCATTTCACTATCTGTGACACATCATAGGGATGTGGCAAGCATTGTCGGGGGGAAAGGCATACCTCTAACCCTTCTTAGGGAGAGACAAAGTTATACAATGTATCCAAAATGTAAAAAAAAAAAGAAAAATATTTTGTCAGATGGAGGGCAGGCGGGAGGGGGGAGGAAGTGTATAGTTATATAATGTGGGCCGTGCGTGCCACCTGGGGATTGGACTCACTTGAAGCTCTGACATGTGGTGGGGGAGGGATGGTAGGGGCAATGTATGTAACCCTAACAATATTTGTACCCTCATTATATGATGGAATAAAAGGGAAAAAAAAAGAAAAAAAAAGGAAATAGCGATGGACATACTTAACTTTAAAAACTTTGAGTAACCCCTGTTTAAAGAAACAAATAAAGAATAAAAAGCAAAATGAACAACAACAAAAACCCAGGACACCCACCTTGGAGTGAGATCAAATATTAAATGCTAGGTTAGTGTTCCCTGGAGGCACAAGAACTCATTGATACCAAGGTAAAAATGACAGTGGGGAAAAATTGAGCTTAGGGAGTTTTGCCAAGGGGAGAGATAATGGAATGTAATACATCATTTTCTGGAGTGGTCATCTGCCAATAGGGTAATGCAAACCACTGAAGAAGCATAGTCCCCAAACTTGGCAGTACACATATTTCATGGGTGTTAGTGGGTAAGAAGTGTCAACAGCGAGTAGTATAATGTATCAGTCCCATAGGTGTGGATGGTGAGGCTGATGGGGACTTGCAGAAGGTGGAGGAAGATGTGTTGACACACCTCTTTTCTTTGATGAGCAAATGACACCTGTGTTCTTGAATAACCCCAGTTCAGAAAAATGGGTCAGAGAAATGTGGTCAGTTGTTCTTCCAGGGCACCCCCCACTGTCTTCCTTTGTCTCTCCTGCAGGGCCAGCTCATTCCATTTAAGCTCCTGGTTGAGGATCTGGAGGGTTCTGACACAGGAGTGGAGCCTGGAGATAGCAAGCATTGCCATCTCAGGCTGAATGGTGCCTTTAATACAAGACAATGCTGGAGAACAATGTCACAGCCAGGGAAGACTCACCACCACCGAGTCTGAATCCTCTGACAAAGTCAAGAGGAGAGACACATGGAAGTGTAAAAGCCCTGTGAATATGAATATTGGAAACAAAACCCTGGACATTCATCATGCACTTTGTCCTCCAGAGGCTAGAGTGGCCATATATTACTTTGGCTATCCAGTATTCCTTTCTTCTGCAACAAATAGCTAGAGTTTCTTATGAAGAACTAAACTGCTCTTCATTGAGTCCATGTGGATCAAGTGAGGCTCCATGCTTGAGTTTGGGGTGGAAACTTACCAGGGCCTGGCCAATTGTCACACAATGTCACCCTGTAACACTTCAGGGCATGGTGAGTGTTGGGGGAAGTGTTCACCACGTTGATCCAATCAGAATCAATCCGAAGAGTGTAGTGGAAGCTTGTAAGTTTATAAGAAGAGATCTATTCTGCCAGACTGGAACCTGGGAGGATGTACCTTTGAATCTTCTGAGAGCCATCTTGCTATGTGTTGCTAGGCTGAGAATGATGCTAATGAGAAAGGTTAATGGGGCCTGGGGTGACTCAAGTTTAGAATGTAGTAGCTGATTGGGAAAGTCACCAGCACCTGTGAAGGTGATAAATCAGAAGCAGACAAATAATGTTTTCAAGTCCAGGTTGTAGAATACAGAAAGGCGCAATGCACTTGCAGCTCTCATTGGGAGCTGGGAGCAAACTCTCCTTCCTTCCCCATCACCACCTGACAGAACCTCAGTCACACCACTACCTGTCTTCTGTGCCGGTCCTGTTTTTCATGTGTTATGCCAGCAATTTTCACTCAAGCTGTAAGTAGCTATAACCTGTTAAAAAGCCTATCTTTTGTCCCTGAATTGTTTTTGCACTTTTGTCAAAAATCAGTTTGGTGTATTTGTGGAACACTATTTGTGTGTTGCTCTTTTGTTCCTTTGATCTATATGTCTACCCCTTGGTAAATATTACACACACTTGAATGTAGGGGCTGGGCCTAGAAGGATGGATGGATGGAAAGAACGTGAGCAGGGTGAATGAAGGGTCAGGAAAAACACCTGCCCGAAGCTGCTTATTTGTTGAGTGCAAAGGTCAGCTGAAAACAGCTGACCTGTATGAAAGTTGTTAAAAAAAATTAACAAACAGCCCTGACCCTTTGCATGTGTCCTTGGAAATAACTATGGGGTGGAACTTAGCTTAGGAGGTCATTTTCCCCTTTAGAGTTTGGTCTCTCCCCTTCTCTCAAAACACTATGTGTTTTGAGTAATCATTCATTCCTTAGCTACTGAGCTCAGGAGCGAAAAAGTAGCTGCAACAAGTGGTGACCATGATGTGATTCAGGAATCTGCACATCTAATGAGCGTTTTTGTTATCCAGACTACAAGGAAAATCATCCAGGTAAGGGACAGTCCCACCCACTGCTTTGGGAAAGGGACCGACGCCTGTAATTTCAGAAGGGGATTTGTAATATGTGCAGCACCTGACTACACACTTTGCAAGAACTCTTAAAAGCTGCCTAGTGTTGTGTTGAACCAAAAGCTTTACAACAACTCTTATGCGCAGTAAGACAGCATTGCCCCTGGTTCCCAGATGAGGGCACATTACAATTAGAGCTCTGGGAACAAGTAGGGAAGGTTTTTAAGAATCTTAGGCAGGGGGTTCGGGTGCCCATTGCTGTGTTAACTACATGGAGTCTGGTGGGAACAGCACTGACTCCCTTGCATATTCTTGTGAATTCTAATCCCTTGTGTCCTGCCCCTCCTCCTCCACCATCTGCTCTGCTGGAGGAGCCAGCATCCCTTGCTCAGAAGGAGCAAGTGTCCCCTGGCATAAAATTCCCAAATTCTGAGCCGTTCTCTCCACCATGGCCTTCTGTGGCTCAACATGAGAAGGAGCTACCTCCTCCTTCCCCTCTCAAAGGGGATCTCTATTCTTCCCCTGGTAAACCATCCACTTTTCAACATTGCCTATGAGAGGGTTGATCTTTACGTGGATGGGATTTGAACAATGGAATCTTCTTCTAACTACCCAGGCTTTTCATCAGGGCCCACTGTTCAGGTACATCCAATACAACCCACACCTTTACAGTAGACTACTGATCCACCCATCTGGATAGAGCAAAGGCCCATTAAGCAGGATAAATTAAAATATTTAAAATCTCTTGTCCAGGACCAACTTAAAGCAAGACACATAGAACATTCCCTGAGCCCATGCAACATTCTTGTATTCGTCATACCTAAAAAGAACAATAAGTGGCATTTACTACAGCACCTAAGAGCTCTTAATGCTATTACAGTCCCGATGAGACCTCTATGACCCGGTCTTCCCCAATGGTCAAGCGAAAATGCCTGCCCGAAGCTGCTTGTTTGCTGAGTATAAGGGTCAGCTGAAAACAGCTGATCTGCATGGAAGTTGTTTAACAAAAATAATAATAAAAAATGGCCCTGACCGTTTTGTATGTGTCTTTGGAAATAAATAAGGGAGGAATTTAGCAGAGGAGGCCATTTTCTCCTTTAGATTTTTATCTCTCCCCTTCTCTCAAAACACTATGTGTTTTGAGAAAACATTCATTCCTTCGCTAAAGAGCTCAGGCATGAAAAAGTAGCCACAACACTTGAATACTATAGCTATGTAATGAGTATTGAAATTGGATAGAATGATTTTCCCACTTTATTCATTTTTCAATTTTTTTATTTATTTATTATCTTTTTTATTTTTTAAATTCAAGATATTATGGGGGTATAAATATTTTGGTTACATGAAATGCATTTGCCTTGCTCAAGCCAGGACCACAAGCATGTCTTTCCCCCATACAGTGTGCCCCATCTCCATTAGCTGTGGGTTTATTGACGCCACCTCCTCTACCCCTCACTCCCACACCTCCCCACCTGACCGGCACCCAATGAGTATTACTACCATATGAGCACCTTAGTACCTGTTTGATGGTGAATACATGCAGTGCATGTTTTTCCATCCTTGTGATACCTCACTTCGAAGGGTGGACTCAAACTCTATACAGGATAATATAAGAGGTGCTAGTTCACCATTGTTTTTTGTAGTGTATTCCATAATATACATATACCATATTTTATTAATCCACTCATGTATTGATGGACATTTGGGTTGTTTCCACATCTTTGCGATTGTAAATTGCACTGCTGTAAACATTCGAGTGCAGATGTCTTTATTATAGAATATCTTTTTTTCCTTTGGATAGATGCCTATTAGGGGGATTGCTGGATCAAATGGTATTTCTATTTTTAGCTCTTTGAGGTATCGCCAAATTACTTTCCACAGGGCTTGTACTAATTTGCAGTCCCACCAGCAGTGTAAGAGTGTTCCAATCTTTCCACATCCATGGCAGCATTTGTTATTTTGGGACTTTTTGATAGAGGCTATTCTCACTCAAGTTAAGTGATACAAAATTGTAGGTTTTTTTCAGCATATTATGGGGGTACAAATGTTAAGATTACATATATTGCTTTTTCTCCCGCCTACCCCCTCGAGTCAAAGCTTCAAGTGTGTCCATCCCACAGTTGATGCGCATTACACTCATTATGTATGCATATGCCCATTGTAGTTTGATTTGCATTTCCCTAATGATTAGAGATGTTGAGCACTTTTTTATATGTTTGCTGGTCATTAGTCTGCCTTCTTTTGAAAAGTGTCTGTTCATATCCTTTGCCTGTTTATTGATGGGGTTGTTTGATTTTTTTCTTGTTGATTTTCTTAAGTTCTATATAGATTCTTGTTATTAGCCCTTTAGCGCATGTGTAGAAAGCAAATATTTTCTCCCATTCTGTAAGTTGTCTATTCGCTCTAAGGATAGTTTTCCTGGGTGCACAGTACCTTTTTCATTTGATCAGGTCCCATTTGTTTATTTTTGTTGCTGCTGTGTGATTGCTTGGGGGTTGTCTTCATAAATTGTTTACCTAGGCCAATGTCTAACAGAGCCTTCCCCACATTTTCTTCTCAAATTTTTTTAGCTGTTTTATAATAGATTTCATAAAAATATTGTCTAGACTTTCAAAAATCTTTCTGGGTTTTGGAAAGGAATGCCCTTACATTTCTATGTCAGTTTAGAGAGAATTGATATCTTTACTAAGTTTAGTCTCCCTACCCATGATTATGATGTGTCTCTCTATGTATTTAGATCTTTGATTTCTTCTGTCAGCATCATTTAACTTTCAGAATACAAATCCAGTGCATGTTTTATTAGGTTTAGACCTAAGTATTTCATTTTTTTAGTGATTGTCAACATATTCTCGATTTTGGTGTCCACATGTTCATTACCATTATAGAGAAAAACAAGTGGTTTCTGAATATTTCTTTTGTATCTTGTGACATTGCAGAACGCAATTATTAGTCCTAGGAAGAATTACTTTTAAATAGTTGTTGTACTATAAGGCCTGAAATTAATATTCACTATCAAGTGTCATTTTGACCTCTGGTAAACTCAAAAGCACCTCAAATGGCTAACTTGCAAGTTCTCCTCCCTCTTGGTTCCCACAAACACTATGCCCTAGCCAAACAACCCTCCTTATCACAAGTGCAAAGCACAGTTTATTTCCAAGTTATGGGGTTTAGTTTCCTGCCAGCCTGTGAAATTATTCAATCAAGCCAATCATGTATTCCTATAGAAGCCAAGGTCACCCCACCCGCTTGTTGTAACAGAGCCTATCTCCAACTGCCCCTGTTCAGTGTTTGGCCATCCCCATCACTACAAAGTGGAAATCCCTTCCTTATGGATGAGGTTAAAGGGCGGCAAATGAAACATTTCTGGTCCAAACTTTTGAAGGTGTTACCATGGCATGTCTAGGCTCATGGGCTTGATGTTATTTGGGTAATACTCTGCTAGGGCTTTGCAAAAAATAGCATATGGCAGAAAGGTAGTCTCTGTGTGTACAACTAGCAGAAAGTAAGGCTGCAAATACAAGATCTTGAATGTCCCGTTAATGTTTGGACTCCAGGCAATGAGATCTCCTAAAATCATTTATTGCAGGGAAGTAACATTATCAGGTGATCAAGTCTTAGAAAGTTCACCCTCACAGCAATGTGGAGAATGGATTCAAGGGAGGCCAAGAATGGTACCAGCACGTTCAGTAAGGAGTATTTTTGTCCAAAAGACCACAAGAGACCAAAAAGTATTGACAAGAGCAGTGGGAACAGACAAGAATGGAGAGAATAAAGATCTATGGGGGGTGGTTGATAAGATATGTGTGTCAGAGACAGAGGGGGGATAGTCAGTCATGGTCCTGAGGTGAATCATAGGAGTGAATGAGCTTGCCCTGAGAATGCAGGGAAAGTGCAAAGATTCTGTTTGCTAAAGACAGTACCTCAAAAAACATTCGCATTATGAAGTAGTAGAACAAATAGTCATAAAAGAGAATGAGGAAGAAGGGTCTGATGTTGGAAAAGGAACCTGAAGAGAGTGATATCATAAAGAAATAAAGAAGGTAGAGAGAATTTAAATAATAAACATGTGGTTAACATTTATCAGACATCACAGGGAGTTTAAGTGTACAAAGGACTGAGAAGTGTGCATTGGATTTAGCAATTTGTGGGCCATTAATGAGACAAATTTTGTGGATCTTTCAAAAAGGAGTCAAGGAAAAATGAGATGGTGGCCAGGAGTAATGAATTCTTTCAGACACTTAGCTGTGAAATGTAGAGAGATGAGGTGGATGCTGGAGGAGCAGAAAGTATGGTATTCTATGCCAGGAGGAAAATGGGGTGCTCTTGCCTAGGGAAGGAGATAGGCAGAGAAAAAAGCATTGTGGGCAATTAACAGAATTAGTTCATTGAATAAGTCTGAATCCAAAGTTTTCAATACAGTTTTGAGCATTGAACTAAAAAGCTTGATCTTTTTTACTCTAAAACAAAAGGGAAAGAATAGAAAAGGATGGAGGGAGGATGGCGGAATACAGGAAAGGGGTAAGGGATATTAGCAGTTATTGCTTGCTGATCTATATTGTCTTCAAGAATGCATAAGTCATGATCAGGCTTGTGGGAAATGATAAAGATTACAAGTGGCTCTTTAGGGCCAGATAGTTGACCACAGACACTTGTTCAGATTTGGGGAAGAAACTGATTAAATACTGATCAATAGGATCTAGTTGTAGTGGGTTTTTTTGTTTTGTTTAGAAATCTATTCAGACAATAATGTCTTCCTAAGTATACAAATAAACATATATATCTAAAAGATCTTAAAGAAAACAATTTAACAAAAGTCCGTTCCTATGCTGAAATTAAAAAAAAAAATAAAAGCATAAAATTAAAATATAAAAAAAAAGTGCTTGCCTAGGCAACATTGGAACAGGGAGTAGGACTCAGCCAAAAAAAAAGACAGCCTAAACACCCACTCTCACAAGAAAGAACCACTGTTTTAAGTTTGGTAAACACCTTTATAGCCCTTAACAGACACTATAAAAATCATGAAGAACATTTTTATTAAATTTAAAGAAAGTAAAACTGAAAACAAATAAATGATTTTTTTTTTCTGAAAGGCCATTTTGTCATAAAGTACATGTACATGGAGGATTGCTTTCTTTGTCTCTGGCTTAAAAATTCTCTATTGCTTTCAAAGGCCTTTCAGCACCACTCCTGAACTTTCACCAGGTAACATTAGCAAAGATATATTTGTGGGCAACACCTCTGTAACAACACTTAACTTCTCGGACCCACAGGTTTTAAGTCCATCAGGATTAATAAGAGACACAACTGTGAAGCAGGGATTGTCATCTGCTCTTTTGAGCATGGATCCTGGGATATTTTTCAAACTTTGTGTTACAGTTATGATACAGCTATATATATCTTTGTTTATATATATTAGGATTTGCTTTTTGAATCTGGGTACAACTGTGCTCAGTACATAAATATTTAGGATTGTTATTTTGTCTTAATAAATTTCTCCCTTTGCCTTTATATAGTGACAATCTTTGTGTGTCTTTACTATTGTGGATTTGAAGTTGGTTATCAGATACGAGAATGACTACATCTGCTTTCTTTTGATTAGCATTTGCATGGAATATGGTTTACCATCCCTTTACCTTGAGTTTGAATGAGTCCTTATAGGTTAGATGTATTTCCTAGAGACAGCAAATACTAGGCATGTGTTTTTTTTATCCAATCAGCCAGACTGTGTCTCTTGAGTAGGTAATTTAATCCATTCCCATTTATTGAAAGAATCGATAAGTGAGGTACATTTCTGTTCAGTAAAATTTTATTGCTTTGTTTTACGTCTTGAGCCACTGTGGTATCGGAGCTCTGATCTTTAGCTTTTGAGTTATTTTACACTGGTGGGTGTCTATTGTGCTGATGCATGTATAATGCAGGTCTGATAACTTCCTGAAGGGCAGGTGTAGTCTTGACAAATTTTCTCAGTGTTTGCTTATCTGAAAAACTCTCATTTCTCCCTCATATAAGAAACTTAGTTATGCAGGATACAAAATTCTAAACTGGTCATTATGCTGTTTGATAATTCTGAGAATGGGGCCCCAATACCTTCTGGCTTGATGTCTTAGTTAAGGAGTCTGCAGTTAAGCTGATGAGTTTTCTTTTGTAAGTTACCTGGTGCTTTCTTTTTACATCTGTAGAAGTGACTCTCTCATGTTTACTTTGGCCAGTCTGATGACTAGGTGTTGTTGTGATTACCTCTTCACAATGAATCTCCCAAGGGTCCTTTGAGCTTTTTGTACCTGGATATATAGATTTCTAGCAAGGCTAGAGAAGTTTTTCTCAATAATTTCCTCAGATAGGTTTTTGAACCCTTGTGTGTTTTCTTCTTTGCACTCAGAGATGTCTATTATTCTTGTGTTAAGCCTCTTTACATAATCCCATATTTGTTGTTGATTTTGTTTTTTTCCTTTTCTTTCTCAATTATTTCCCTTTGACTTGTTTAACTCAAAGATTTTGTCTTAAATCTCTGAGATTCTTTTTTTTCTACCTGATCTAGCCTATTCCTAAGGCTTTCCACTGTATTTTATATTTCTTTGAATGAATTTTTTATTTCCAGAAGTTCTGTTGATATTTTTAATAATTTGATTTCCCTAGTATATTTTTCATTCATTTCCTTGTGTTGGGTTTCTATTTTCTCTTGTATTTCATTGAATTTCCTTATAATCCATATTCAATTTTTTTTATTTCATCATATAATGGGGGTACAAATATTGTTAGGGTTACATACATTGCCCCTACCACCCCTCCCCCTCACACATGCCAGAGCTTCAAGCAAGTCCAATCCCCAGGTGGCACGCAAAGCACACATTATGTAACTCTACACTTCCTCCCCGCTCCCGCCTGCCCTCCATCCGACAAAAGATTTTTTTTTTTATATTTTGGATACATTGTATAACTTTGCCTCTTCCTAAGAAGGGTTAGAGGTATGCCCTTCCCCCCACAATGCTCTCCACATCCCTATGATGTGGGTCTTGCCCCCCCTCCCAAAACCCTGGTGAACACTACCACCATTTGAGCAGCATAGTTTTAATTGGTCAGTACCAATTTGATGGCGAGTAGATGTGGAGCCCATTTTCCATATCTTGTGTCACTTCACTTTGGATAGCGTGCTTAAGCTTAATCCAGGATAGCATAAACGGTGTTAGCTCACTGTCGTTTCTTAGAATTGAGTAATATTCCATTGTGAGCATATACCACATTTTAGTTATCCACTCATGAATTGACGGGCACTTGGGTTGTTTCCATGACCATGCAA
>CAUYPO010042596.1:0-17666 GCA_963574435.1 Cheirogaleus major
GCCTCCCAGAGAGCTAGGATTACAGGCGTGAGCCACCGCGCCCGGCAAGTTAGAACTTTTATGTGCTTGTTTTTTATTTCTCGACCAAGTTTTTGAGATGGACAACTTGTGTTTAGGATTAGAACATAGTTGAGTTATAGCTTATTCATCCTCAAAACCTGGCCCAGGACAAATCCTCAGTACCTTCAATAGAAGGCCACATGATCAGAAATGTTTTATTTTGATAATGAAATATAGACCTTTCTCAGCTATGCCACCCATCGGATTTTTCATAACAGGCTAAAGAGCTAATCAACCATTTGTATAGCATGCGAGGTTCTAGTCCTCAACCTAGCCACTGATTGATTTTGATTTAATAAATGAATTTTCTGTTACTTAGATGACTCCTGGCTGTGGTTTGAGCAATTTAATGAAAGGATAATTGTATCTACTTGTATCTACACAGAACTGGAAATGCTCAAACATTAACTGGAGTCTAGGCAAGAAAGCCAGAAATATCAAATTAGTTCTAGGATTGATATATTCATGCCCCAAATTCCAGGGATTCTGTGTTGTCTTCAAGGGCATAGTTAGCTTTTGGCCCAGCCAGTGACTTTCAGTTTATCACTGTTAGGAATGCAATTTGAGAATAAAGACACATACTGAGCTTTGAGGAAAAGCTTGATGTTGTTTCTTTGTGATACTGTTTCTCCCACCTAGCTCAGCAGTGGAGGCCATAGCTGACGTCTTTTCAAATGTGCAAGTCCAGTTGGAATCTGAATATTTGCATTTCTTGGTGTTATGAAGAGCAGACAGAGAAAGTATAGAGTGTGAGTTCAGGTAGGGCACTCGGAGATGTCTTCTTTGAAGAGATGACATTTGATCTGAACCTGGAATCGAATTAAGTCTGGGGACGTGATCTTGGGTGCTTGGTTTGTTCTAGTGATGGATGTATAGCAGTGTTATCAAAATGGGAAGGTGCAGGGAGGTAGGAGATAAAGTCAGGAAGGCAAGGGAGTAAAATTTACTAACAGAGTAAATTTTTAAAGCACAGTGGAACCCACTGGAGGATTTGACTTTTTTTTTTTTTTTCGTTAATAGAGATGGGGTCTTGCTATGTCACCCAGGCTGGTCTTGAACTCCTGGGCTTTACATTTTAAAAGAGCACTATGGCTGTTTTATGGAAAATGCACTGTAGGTTCAAGAGGGAAAGCTGAGAGATCGGGGAAGGTGCTGTTGCTGTAGACAGAGAGAAGATATTGATAGCTTGAACTAAGGAGTTGCAGTGGAGGTGGAAGCCAGCATGTAGACTTTCTTTCTCTTATAAATTATATTTTCGATTACAGACATAATGGATTTTTGTTGTAGAAAACCTAGAAAATATGCAGACATGACCCCAAAGAAATTAAATCATAATCCCACCACCCAAACTTAATCACTGTAATATTTTTGGTATCCTATAGATAACTTAGAAATACAAGGACTTGTCCCCCAAAGAAATGAAATATTCCATAATCTTACCATCCAAACTTACTGGTGATATTTTTGGTATCTATCCTATGAACCTCTTCTGAAGCCAGTATGTGATTTTTAGAAAGTTCGTTTATTCTGAATGTTCTGATAAAACATCTTTTGGCTTAAACTAGAAAACATCTGCTCTAAGACTGGATGAAAAGATAAGTTTACGTGCCACAGAGTCACTTCATTTATTCATTAAATATTTTGCTGTACCCCAGATGCTGGGGCTGTATGATCTGTGGCGTCTGCTTTCTCGATTAACCATCCCTCCCACATCACATATTGGTAGCCTACATTCTTTGGGGTCAGGAAAGCTGAATTTGACCCTCTGTCCTAATATGTAAGTTGTCCTTGTTCATTATCTGGCTTTAGCAGAAACATGGGTATTAGAACTTTCATGCTATTTTTGGAATCTTTTCACTAGAGGTAGCCTAGGAAGAGGCTGAACTTGGTAGGTCTCTGGCCTGGAGTAGAGCAAGGGAGATATTAGAGTTGGGAGGACCAAACATTTTTTCCCTAGAATTTTGCTCATAAGTCTTCATCTTTCCAGAGGTACTTATCAGCAAGGGAGGAAGTGGGTTTCCTCCAGATGGTGGCTGTCTGAAACATGGACGGGACAAATCTTGCAGAAGTCTCCTTATGACTTTGAGAATGTATCCATTTCATCTCCTAGTCTGGTTTCACATACATGCCATTTTATAGGTGTGTCATGTCTTGATTATTGCTAAAAATAGTACTGTTTCCATTTGTTTATATTTTCAAGCTTTTAGAGTAATTTCATATGTTACTTTATGAAATAAAAACATTGAAGGCTTCACTTCTTTATCTGTCCCCAGATGTCTGAAATTTAACATCCCCACAACAGAATGGGGTTTATATTTGTAATCCAAGCTTGCTCCTCTTGCTGTATTTCCCTGTCTTACCTTTTCTAGAGTCTCCCAAATGAAAACAGAGAATCTTCTTTAGTCTTTCTTGTTTTCCCCTCATAATAGAATGTCAAACAATTCTTTAGCTCTTCCTTTTCCATCCCTTAGAAAACAATGTCTATGCAAGTTCAGAAAAGCTTCGCAAAATTTTTCCTCCCATCTATCTACCAGTCCCTACTTTGGTTCAATCAGTTCTTCCTCTTTCACCAGATCTGTTAAGCATTGCAGAAGGCTATGAAGAATATACAACTATTATGTACCCATAATGATTAAAATTACTTTTTTTAAAAAAAAGGCTATGAAGAGAGGGTTCTCCTGCTTGTATGCCTGATTTAAAAGAAAAAAAATCACAAAGACTCTACAGAAATCACAAGGTTGCACAAAGACCGTTGAAACCTTCACAAAAAATATTTCTGCAAGGACATCTGCCCAGCAACTGCCTGTCTAGCCTTGGACTGGCATCACCCTTGTATTGATCTTTGTAGCCAAGCATAATTATTTCAAAACAATTATGTAATTTTCATTTTTTCCTTAAAAAACCTTTGTCTTCCTTTACCTCCCTGAATCCACACATAGTTTACTATGTGTGGCAGTGTATTTCCTTTGCAATGTTCTGTTCCCAAATAAATATCTTTTTCTTTTAGAGAGCCTCTCTCTGTTTAGGTTGCCCTATATTTAGTCAATATTGCAGAAGGTTGCAGTACTCTCTTCTTTGGTCCACCCTGCAGCCAGCATAATCTATTTTTTTCAGGGGGTTGATTATGATGGTTTCAAGCTTATAAGACACAAAATCACATATCCAGATAAACTGAAAACTTCTCAGAAATACAAGGTCCATCTCAATCTTCCTATTTTCTAAGTCTGCCTCCCTTTTCTTACCATTTTTCCCCATGGTCTAGCTATTTTGTTCTTTTTGCTTCTTGAATGTGTCAGTCTTGAGCTTTATGTCTCAGCACCTGCAATTTCCCCTATTATTCCTCCTGCTCCTCTTCCAAGTGGTGCAATCCCATTTGTTCCTAGAGATCCAGACCTGATGTCACCTGTTTTGTGACTGCTGCTTCAGAGTTTGTCAGTTGCCCCTTCTATATTCTCAGAGAAATTTGATCAATGTTAAAACATTGTTTTTTTCCATTTCTAATCTATTTTCTATTAGAGTTGATGTTTAGTGTATCCCTAATTAATGTTTACTATGTGAATAAGTGATAAGTGAATAAACAAAACACTAAACTTCCTCTCCTCTTCTTTATAGTCTGTCCTTCACCTGGAAACAGCTTCCAGATTGGATAAGTTTGTGCTCATGGGAGAGTGTGCATTTATGAGTGAGGGGTGGCGTGTTGTGTTTTGTTTTGTTTTTCTTCCCCAACTAGTCTCCCATCATTTCTTAAACTTAGGAGTCCCTGAACTATACAGCCCTCTGGCTGAATCTGGCCCGACACCTGTTTTTGTAAATAAAGTTTTATTGAAACACAGCCACACCCATTCACATATGTATTGTATATGACAGAGTTGAGTGTCTGTGACAAAGACCATGTGGCCTGCAAAGTTGAAGACATTTCCTATCTGACCTGACCTCTGCTGTAGCCCAGGGAAAGAGCTAGAGGCTAAGATCAGGGTGGCAAAAGTGACTGATTATAGGAACATTTCTAAAGTAGCAGCTGTTAGGTCCTTATATGTAGTCATCAGTGTCTACAATTTATATTGATTTGTGTGTTGAATATAGAAACTATTAATATAAAATAAAATCTGGTGAAAGATCTGGTAGCTTTGTTTTAAGAAGTACAAGACAGATGATTTTGACCTAACTTGTCTTTGGATTAAACAGCGATTCACAAACTTTATACCTTCCCCCCAATCCCACCCTGTGCGTACCTCGGGGTGGTGCTCCAGAAGTTGCATGTGGAACAAGTTCCCAGATATGTTGCTGGTCTTGGGACCACATTTAGAGAACCGTTGGTCTAAAACAGTGGTTCTGAGCCCTAGCTGTATTTTAGAATCACCTAGGGAGTTTTAAATTTTTTATTTTAAAAACATACTTGGGCCTCACCCCAGACTTGTCAATTTGGAATACCTAGGACTGCTCTGTGTTTAAAAAATACAGATAAAGTGATTCTGAAGAACACTTATTTAATTGTCATGGTTTTAGAGCTATCATATAGGCTTTGCTGGTTAAAGTGTGTATGAGATATTTTGATTAAATAGTTTGAAGGAACAATTAGATATAGATTTCATTATATTCTCAGTTTTAAGAAAAAACTATAAACTGGAATTTTGTTTATTGTATGGATATTACATTTATTTGTCAGTGGACTGCAATAAAACTAGTCCAAAAAGTACACTGTGTTTAATTCAGAAAAGTTCTTTTTTTCTTAGTAAATTGACAAGTACTCTATTAGGTTATAAATTTGTTTGTTTTCATCATGTAAAATGAACTGTGATTCCATATCTGATAATTCCCCTTTCTACTTTTCCTTGAAAGTGAGTGAGATTTTATTTTGAAGGGAGGCATGAACAGCCCACGTTTTGCTACTCTTCCTGGTGTCACGGTAACAAGTTCAGATGCGCAAGTGCCATTTAGTCCTGGCTGCGACACTAGCTAGATCTTCTTTCTTGGCTCTTTCTACTCTGTGGGGAGAAAACAGCCCTTAACATCTGAGTAAGGTGTCTTTTAAACAATATAAAGCCCTTGTTGCTCTGTAAGTGCTTTTGTTTGGAGAACTTATTTCCCCTCTACTGCAATTTGAGCATTCCATATGGCTGGCTGTGTTCATTTTAATTTTGTTGATTGCTCTTTGTAATGTTTTGAAGCCAAGTATTATGTCCAAATACAAATAAGGCAAAACAACAATGAAATAGCAAATGTAGAAGAACCAAGCCTTTGGCACTTTGGCAACTAATATAGTAACTGCAACAATCTTGAGCTATACAAAAATCTTTTAAGCACTGTATTTGTGAAGGGAAGGCATTTCTGTCATGCTTTTGGTCTGTACACATTATATTTTTTATTTCTTTGGTCTGAAAAGAATAGGAATAAATACCAAGATTTGGGTTTATAGATCTCCAAATACATGCAACAAAATAACCATCAACTTCTTAAACTACATAATTCTATATTATAGGCTCATGATGATTACTAATGTGAAATGTCAGAATATGAGTTTGACAAATGGCTTAACAAGAATAATGTTCTGTAGTATGGAAGAGCTCATTTATTAAGCACATTTGGATACATTCAAATTTAAACCTGGCTGTCTTGAGTGAAATTTTTCACACTTTTTTATTTTTTTGCATTTTGTTAAGATTAGAAAGGATATTTAGAAGCTACTGCGAGTTATGTAGAAATGAAGACCTGTTATTCTTTCCTTTTCATGAACTCATGGATATCACTTGCATATGCCTGGGTCAGTTCAACAAAGAGGGCCTTTTATTCTTAAGGATTTATTTTTATAGCTTCTGAAAAGCAATAATACCCAGGAAAACCCCAAAGTAATGAGAATGTTTATTCATTATTGTTCTGTTATTGTTATTATTTTAAGTATACTCATTAGAAGTACAAGGACTAGTTATTTATCAAACTAGAAAAATTGATTGAAATGGAGATTATTTCTTAATGATCATAAATATTTTTTTAATTAGCTCATCACTTTTTGTCTGTTAGTGGAATTTCATTTCTTAGGTGGGAATGTTCTAGGTCCCTTCCTCATATGTAGGCTGGGCCAGCATCAGCATCATGGATGTAGTACTGAGGGTTCTCCTTATTCTTGTCTTTTTTCCTGTTGCTCATAGGAATATAGTTTATGTTGCTTGATTCCCAAAATGAATAAGCTTTTCCCATGTTCAGGTGGGGCCCATGCTTGGTTTAATGGTCTGCTCTTGCTGTCTTGAAATTCTTAATACTTCTTGAACAAGGGGGCCCCACATATTTATTTTGCACTACACCCCATAAATCATGTAGTCATTCCTGCCCACAGTAACTGTCTTTTATTCATCTTTACTTCTCTGTAGGTTTTTAGCATGATGTCTTATGCAAAAATGAATGAATGAATGAATGAATGAATAAGTGATTCCTTCCCGTATTCTGAGAGGAAAATGAAATACTTACAGTTGCTTTTTGCATTGCTCATAGGTGTGTGGTTTAGGTCAATGGGTTACGAACATGAATATACTTCAGACACAATGAGGTGGATAGTTGAGTGGTGATTAGGTAGAAATGCCAGTAGTGAATGAACTTTTTTTTTTTCTTTTTGAGACAGGATCTTACTCTGTCTCCCAGGCTGTAGTATAGGGGTGTGATCACAGCTCACTGCAGCCTTGAACTCCTGGGCTCCAGCAATTCCCCTGCCTCAGCCTCCCCAGTAGCTAAGACTACAGGTGTGAGCCACCACACCTGGCTAATTTTTTTAATTTTTATTTTTTATAGAGGCAGTGTTGGCTGGCCCAGGCTGGTCTCAAACTCCTGGCCTCAAGTGGTCCTTGAATCTCAGCCTCCCAGAGTAGTGGGATTACGGATGTGAGCCACTGTGCCCAGCTGCAAATGAACTTTTGAGGAAAGTTCTGGCCCTACTGCAGTCTTCCTGAGTCAAAATTTTTTGAGATTGGAGTCTAGGAATCTGTATTTTAAAAAGTTCCTTAGGTACTAGTGTGCCTGGTCAGTCTTCTCCCACAGACCTCTGCAAGGCCTGCAGATCTGTGCCCAGCCCTGGATATGGGTTTCTGTTGGGCAGGATGCAATTTGTCAAAGTTGTCAAGAAAAAGGCTTCTTTCAAAGGATATCAAGTGAAATTTAGGATATGATGGGTAGGGCAGTAGATAACTAAGTGAAGAATAAGTACAACACACCCAAGTCTGGGGTGATCCTGTGCTGTTGCGACAGGCTACACCTGTGCTAGGCTACCATTCGTCTAACTGCTCGTGCCCCATCGGAGGGGATATGACACTCTGTGCAGCTTATGCCCACAGAGTCCCAAAGTATGAGGTGAGGGTTGGCCTTACAAACCATGCTGCAGCATAAAGTACCAGCCAATTGCCACCCACTCTCCTCTTCACAGATTTAGCAAAATGAAATCTACCTGCACGTGGAGGTGAACAGAGGGGTCCTGTCATATGGAAAGGCCCAATGGTCAGCCTAGTATCTTCGTGTGCAGTTGGATGTGGGCCTTGCCAGAACTGCAGGTTTGTGCAGGGGGTGGGGAACCCTTAAAGTGAGTTGTGGACGTGGGCTTGTCCATCTCTCGTAGTACCAAATGATGGTCAGGTTTTCATTCAGGGAGCAAGGATTTGGTGCAGGAGTATATTTTACGCACACCATGGTGCAGATTATGCATCTCCTAATGAAAGGTGAAGATGCTTATCAGACACAGCTCTCTTAAAACATAAAGAATATTGTAACTCTAGCCTGGGTGTGGTGGCTCGTGCCTGTGATCCCAACGTGAGGAGGATTGCTTGAAGCCAGGAATTCGAGACCAGCCTGGGCAACATAGCAAGACCCCATCCCATCTCTACCATTAAAAAAAAAAAGAATCTTGTAACTCTAAACAGAATGGAGTTGTGCAAAGGTCATGTTGCTGAATGAAAGTGTCTGGTCTATGACAAGACACTCAAGAAGTTTCAAAAGGAGAGGCAGAACCACCCTAAAATGTCTCTTACCTGGAAGGAGGGCTGTATGCAGAGCTCAGAAGCAGGTTGCTAACAGCCCGAAATCAAACCATCGGTTGTCTGTCATGGTCTAGAAGAGTTTTCAGATTAAGACACACTTGTAAACAAAGGTGGGAGGATATTGGTCATAGTGGATGAGGAGGTAGAAAGGACAATAACTAGCAGCAAGGGGTTAGGGATAAAAATTATCCAGAAAGAGAAAGTAATTTTTTTTAACCACTTGCATCATCTCATTCATTACTCAGTAAATACGGTCTGAGCAAACATTATGTGTTCGATACTACTATTCTAGGCACTAGGGATAAAGGGGTTAGAAGACAGGTTATTTCATGATGTCATGGAAGCTGAATTTGGATGGGGAAAAAGAGAGATGGTAATTAAAAACATCATAGTGGGAATGTAAATTAGTACAGCCATTATGGAAAACAGTAGGCAGATTCCTCAAAAACTTAAAAATATGATCTAGCAATCCCACCACTGGGAATATATCCAAAGGAAATGAAATCAGAATGTCATAAATATTATCTATATTCCCATATTCATTGTGATATTACTCACAATAGCCAAGATATGGAATCAACCTAAGTGTCTACCGATGGATGCATAGATAAAGAAAATGTGGTGCATATACATAATGGAATACTGTTTAGCCTTAAAGAAGGAGGAAATCCTATCATTTGTGACAACATGGATGAATCTAGAGGACATTATATTAAAGTGAAATAAGCCAGGCTCAGAAAGGAAAAATACTGCATGATCTCACTTGTATGTGGAATCTCAAAAATTTGAAATCATAAGTAGAGAGTAGAATGGTGGTTACCGGGGCGCAGGGCTTGAAGGAGAGTGGTTGGGAATATGTTGCTCAAAAGAAACAAAATTTCAGTTGGATAGAAGGAGTAAGTTCAAGAGATCTATTGTATAGCATGGTGACTATAGTTAGTAACAATGTATTAAATTATTAAAAATTGCTATGAATAGATTTTAAGCATTTTCACCACAAAAAATTGTAAGTATATGAGATAATGGATATGTTAATTAGCTTGATTTAGCTATTCCACAATGTATACATATTTCAAAACATCATGTTGTACCCGATAAATATATATATTTTTTCGAGACAGAGTCTTACTCTGTTGCCCAGGCTAGAGTGCCGTGCGTGGCGTCAGCCTAGCTCACAGCAACCTCAAACTCCTGGGCTCAAGTGATCCTCCTCCCTCAGCCTCCCAGGTAGCTGGGACTACAGGCATGCGCCACCATGCCCGGCTAATTTTTTCTGTTTTTAGTTGTTTGGCTAATTTCTTTCTATTATAGTAGAGATGGGGTCTCGCTCTTGCTCAGGCTGGTCTCGAACTCCTGAGCTCAAGCAATCCTCCCGCCTCGGCCTCCAGAGTGCTAAGATTACAGGCGTGAACCACCGTGCCCGGCCCCAATAAATATATATAATTTTTATTTGTCAACTAAAAAATAAATTAAGGAATAATTAAATACATTCGAGTTATGCGTCCTGCAAAAAGAATGCAAACAGTGTTATGTGAGAGATTATGGACCTTAAAATGGGTGGTCAGGGATGTGGGAATGTTCTCTTCCTTCCTTCCTTCTACACTAAATGTTGTTACTACACTAACATATTAATTTGTCAAGAGCTCAGTTCCCTTATCTCAGGAACCATTACAGAATTCACATTCTTGGCCAGGCCATTAGAGACTTGGCTGTATAGGATGATTGATGGAGGCTGAGATTAAGTTCAGTACTGTCTGTAGTGTCAGTACTATTATAGCAGGTAGCCTCTAACCAATTGCTGGATGTGTGTTAATTGAATGCTAAGGAAAGTAAGATTGCACTAATATTACCATCTTCTTAAGTCTTATAAATATGTTTGGCCGAATTGCAGAAAATAAAAACAAAATGCCAGCAATGATGTCTATTGCTGCTAATATTTAGGTTGACTTGTGGCAGATTTCCCCCTTGTTTTATATTTACTAAAATAAAGAAATTTGGATGGGCTAATGAGTAACTGATGAGATGATAATTTAAATATTATAGAATAAGAGAAGGATATGTGGAATTAAGCAAGTTGTCTGATATTACATATTTTAATATCAATTTAACACTTCGTATATTTTGATGTTATTTACATAAGAATAGGTATCCTTATAATTCTGAATTAGAATAATTCTGAATTAGACAACATCAAATCTAAGCATTTCTTGCACCGATATAGATGAGTTATAATTTTTAGAACACCGATCAGAGAATCCAACAGAAAAATCCTGCCATAGTCTGAATGTTCATGTCCCCCCAGAATTTATATGTTGAAATCCTAGCTTCTAAGGTAATGGTATTAGGAGGTGAGGTCTTTGGGAGGCGCTTAGGTCATGTGGTCAGAGCCATCATGATTAGGATTTGTGCCTTTGTAAGAGACCGCAGAGAGCTAGCTGGCCTGTCTACCATGTGAAGACACAGCAAGACGGCACTGTCTGTGAGCCAGAAAGTGGGCCCTCATCAGGCACCAAATTGGACTTCCCAGCCTCCAGAACTGCGAGAAGTTTCTGTTATGTATAAGCTACCTAGTTTATGATATTTTTGTTATAGCAGCTCAAATGAATCAAGATGAAGCCTTAGTAGACTTATTTTTAAATTCTACATAAATTCCCAGATTTACCAATCAGATTTATAAAGCAAAAATATTTGCTTTCAATTCTAGAGTTTTCAGCATCTTAGACCATGTGTTCCACTCAATCTCATTTTACATCTAAGGAAGTCTGATACTTAGAGAAGTTAAGCAATCTGCTCTAGAAGCGAGGGATTATTTTTTCTTGACACATTTATGGGACACCATTTCAACCATTTATAAATGGAGAGACTGTTTAACATAGTGGTTATAAACATCTCTGATTTGGATCCTGCTTTGTTTTTTCCCTTCGTACATACCAGCTCTTGGGTAAGTTCTTTCATTTCTCTAAGGCTTCAGTTCCTCATCTGTACAGTCTAGAAAACAGCCATGCTTTCCTCCCTCAAAGCGTTGTCATGGGGATTAAGTGACATAATATGTGGAAGCACATAGGACAGTAGGGGGCAGAGAGAAAGATATAAGGGAAAATTATTGTTTAAAACAGAAACACTTCTATCAAAAAGATCTTTTAAGATGACATTTTAAAATAACATATTAGAAACAGTTAAAAGAAGTGTTCTCAGTCATTTCCGATTAAGGAAATCAACCTCTATATTAAAGCAGTCTTTTTATTGAACATTTAGATTTTGTTAAATATCTCTTAGTTTTACAACAGTGTTATTAGTATATGTACCAGGGAAATGATTTTTATTTTGCTTTAAATTCCAGCTAATACTTAAACAATAGCTAAATTATATTGCACTTGCTATGTGGCAGGTACATATATCGGCATGTTTAATCCTCCCCCCGCAGACAGTGACATAGGTGTTATCACTGTCCCAATTTGACAGATGTTGAGACTTGACACAGAGCGGTCAGGTGCAAAGCCTGAGGTCACTCGGCTGGTAAGTGGAGGAGGGGGTTTGAGCCCCACCTGCCGGCCCTAGAGTCACTGCAGCCGCCCATTGCACTGAACTGGGAATATCATAGGGGAACCGTTAGAAAGAAACAGCACTGTAGTTATTGAACAGACACGTCTGATTTATCCCAATGGATGCTGATCCGATGGAATATTGGCTTCTGAGAACTCCATTTTGTAGGAATACTGATGCAACACTAAAAATGGCTGCCATTAATTGACTGCTTCTGTGAGTCATAAACTCTACCGGGGACTTTGCACATTCTTTTTTTGTTGTTTCCCCCTCATAACAACCCTCTGAGATAGACATGATGATGATGATAGATATGATGATGCACATTTTATAGATGGAACTGAGTCTGAGTGAAGTGCATAACGTGCGCCAAAATCAGAGTTATTTGTCACACTCCAAAACCACTCTAATACCTAATTTTCTTTAATGAACATTATCTATATCCGTGCAACTGAAACTATTAATAAATGATGACGATGATAAACAGTAAATACAATAAGTCAACAGAGTATAATGGAGAATGTTCCCAGTACCCCAGAGTAAAGTCTAATCCCGGATCTATCGGAGATTATCTGTGTTTCATCTTGGGAAAGCACTGACTCGGCTTCCTGTGAAAAATGAAGGCAGAGTGTTGGACTCTTAATCTCTCTCCAGACTAAGGCCTTCTTCCCAAGCAGGGCTGGGCATGAGAATTTAGCTAAATATTCCCTTAAGTAACACTAGATGGCGCGCGAGAACAAAAGAGATGGAGGACATTTAGGATACACTCAACCCTCTTTTCAATTTGTGACAGAATTTATTTTCTGAAGTGAATCATTGATGATTTCAGGCTACTGATAACTAACATAAGTGACACCTGACCTTATAAAATATCTTGCCAGTATAAAACTTTACCTCATCTCTCACTTGGAGTAGAACTTTGATAAATCTAAGCAGAAAGCCAATTCTTTATTTTTGGCAGAACATTAACCAGACAGACCTCCTGGCATCATTTCTGTTAAATAATTCTGGCCTTAACTGTAGCAAATTAAAGTAAATTGAATATTTGGAGAAGATGATAGAGTCAAGGAATACTCTTATGAGTGCTATAAAATGAACTTCTGTGCTTTTTGGGGATTAAAATGTATGTTATCAGGAATGCAGGTTTGTGGCATGCAAGGCACAAAGAACAGAACCAAAAAGCATGCACATTTATTCTCTAGAGGTCTTTGTTTTTAGGTCATGAGACTCCAGACTTTGGGCTCTATTAACTTATTTGTATTTTCAACTATTACTCATAATTTTTTTTCACTTATTATCACCTGTGCTTCCTTTGAAGTGTAGAGCCCAGTGAGGCAGCGTGAAAGGTAGGAAGCAAAGGTAGAAAATGAAGGATATTACAGAGTAGAGACAATGAGGTATTCAGATTAGATACTCTAATGTGACCCAGGTCAGTATAATTTCACTTCACTTTCTGAATGTCTCTGAAGAAGTAAAAATAATGGTGGTCAGAAGGATTGGTTTAAGCCCTCTTCCTTCAACAAACAAAAAAATTCGTTTTTAAAGACAGCTTTCCAGGAGATAAGAAAAATAGCATCATTAAGAGAATGGCCCAAGAGTATCTTTGCTCTTCATAACTATGCTAACCATTAAAGGCCAAATATTTGGAATAAGGATGGCTCAGTTGTTTTGAAGCAAATGTATAAGAGTTAATTTATTGAGTACTGCTTACTTGTGACTAACAATTTGCAACTATTTGTATCATTTCATTTAATTCTTCCACCAGCTGGGGGGGGGAGCAATTATTATCCCAATTTATGGATGAGAAAACTGAGGCTTAAGGAGGTGAAGTAATAAGTTTAAGGTCTCATGGGTACTGAGTGGAAGAGCCAGCTCTGTCTGATTCTTAAGGCCCAACTTTGGACTACATCAGTATGGTCTTCCCCTAGATAAGCGTGGCATTTGAAAGCCAGACCTATGCCATATTGTGAATTAATTGAAATATTCTTTAGATACCTCTTCAATGTTCTCTTATTTCTTTCTCACATTCATACTCCAGTGTCCTTCCCTTCCTGCTTCAGTGGCCCCAGAGAAACTCCGGCACTATAGGTGACTTAAAAAAAACAGTAAGGACTCTAATTTGCCTGTTTTTGTTATCCCTTATAGGTAGCATAATGCATGAGCCCAGGTTCTAATGATACTAGCCAGGTAAAGTGGACTTTTTAATGTTTGGTGCTGCTTTCTTGGGTTTGAACACAGTTCATCCCATTTACGTCCAAAATTGTATGCAATTTATCATGTAAAGATGATTAGCCTAATCTTGATTACCCTGATTGTGAAGGTGTAGCACAAATGTTGAAAATTTCAAGAAGGGACGTAATGTTTTAAGTTCTCACATCATCTTTAAATGCAGCGGGTATTCCCATCTTCATGCTGGCCTTACGTCTAAGAAAGTTATTCGTAAATTACTTTTTGTAACTTAGGAGGTGAGTGGGTAAAAGATTATTATGAAATGTGTTATTTTGGCACAAGCTCAAGTGAGGCCTTGGAGAACAGGATGTGGTTCATTCTATGCTAAATCTGCTTATTGACAAGCTATGTGGAATCGGCAAGTCCCTTAACCTCCCTCATCTCAAAAACCGTCTGTAGAATGTGAGGGTGGGGCTTGATGTACTTTAATAGCTTTCCCAGCTCTAACCTTCTAGAATTCTTCAAGTTCTACACCTGAAGAGAGTAACAGAAAGTAGGGCACATAATCTTTAATCAAAGCCAAAAATTATTTCAAGACAGTGTTATTATAATTAATACTCAAAAGTTCTTAGAGATACTTAAAGAGGAAAGCTCAAAAGGAAAGATGATTGTGGCTTAGCAAATTCAGTGAGTAATTAATTGCAGATGACTAATGCTCTTCCGCTGCTCCCCTCCCCCTTCAGGAGCACGGGCATAGGAGAAGCCATAAAAGCTACTCAAGTTCTTCCTGGCATGCCTGAAAAACAGCCCAGAGAAATTTCTGATGTGATTTAGTATGTGTCGTTTTCTATCCTTGTTAATTATCATGAAATAGAACCTGCTTAATATCTCATAGTACCTCCAACCTCATTTGTAATTCTGAAGAGTCTAATAACGACCTTTGTCAATGGCATCGAATAACCACAAATTTCATTTCACCCAGAAGTTGGTAGTACAACATTTCTCCTGATCCTCAGTTCTCTATTTCTTTCTTTCTTTCTTTCTTTCTTTCTTTCTTTCTTTCCTTTCTTTCCTTTCTTTCCTTTCTTTCCTTTCTTTCCTTTCTTTCCTTTCTTTCCTTTCTTTCCTTTCTTTCTTTTTTACAAGAGTAAGTAGAGCAGATGTTTGGTTAGTCTTGTAATGGAGAGGTCTTTTTTTCTAGTGGTGACAAAAGTTAATGGTAATAAAAGTTCACACTTAGTCCAAGTGGAAGGTCAAGATAGGGAAGCACTGTCATGGACTGGATCAGTAGTCTCCAAAGTGGAGATTAGACCGCAAGGCATCTTTAGAAGTTATTTGTTCCTCTTTCTTCCCTTTTCACATATCAGGAAACTAAGACCAGAGAAGTTAAGGCACTAGCCCATGATCATACAACAGGGTAGTGGCAGAGCCAGGACTAGAATCCAGGGCTCTTGACGGCCAAGTTCATAATTCTTCTGTACCACATTGCCTATTTTTGCAGCAACTGGACGTAGAGAAGGAAAACAGAAAGCAGATCATTTGCAAACTATGCCATCTGCTAATCAATTTAGTTGATTATTGTGTTTGACTTCCACTTTTGACATCAGACTTAAAGGTCTGGTTTTGTACATAACAGTATACAGCATCTGAACAATCTAATTTTTACTTTGAGAAGAAAAGATGTGTGGAAATAACCATATTTTCTTCCCAGGGAAAAATATTTGCATTTTTGGATAGGCTCAGAACACACGCTGTTGACATTAATATTAGATAGAGTAATAACTCCTAGTGATACATTTGTGTGGTGTGTGTGTGTTTGTGTGAAAGTAAATCCAAATGAATTATTAAGGCAGGATGAGAAGAGCCATGAAGTGAAACAGGCTGGGTCAGTGTCTGTCAGGACTCTTGCCTAAGCCAAAGGCAACAGCACCGAGTTGCACTCTGATTTCTCCTGCTAGGAGCCTTTCTATGGGACAGCTTCCCTAATAGTCTGGTGTGAACTTAAGTGTCATATCAGGAAGGTTTCTTCCCAGTCATGGTCCTTTTGACTCAGAGTAAATGGAGGTGTTTTTGCAGTGGACCTGAAAAATTGATACCAGTTTGTAGTAGCTCTAGAATATTCTATTTTTTATTTCTTGAGTCATCCTGGAGAAATGTGGAGACAAATAATTCTAGAGCACAACCAAGGTGATGGGACCCCTGCCAAGTAAACCTAATCTTTTTTAAACTTTATTTTTCAGCACTTTTTTATTCAGTGGATCCAGATCAGTACAGATTAATTCACCTGATTATTGTTTTCCCCCAAGAGGCAAGATCTCACTGTGTTGTCCAGGCTGAACTCCTGGGCTCAAGAGATCCTCCCATATAGCTGAGACTACAGGCACCTGGCTACACCACTCTTTTTTTATGCAGATACCCTGAAATGCAAAAATATGGGAATCACTACCTTATACAATTATGGGTGATAATCATTACACTCTATCTGTTGGAAATTCTTTTCTTCCCTGTTTTCCTCTCCATCCTAGCCCTCCCTTTTCCTTACTTCCCTGGCCCTCCTTTTGATCTTCTTCCTTTATTTCTCTTCTATACTTTTCCTTGTTCCTTTGCTCTGTCTTCAGTCTGTCTTTGTTGTGCACACATACTAGCAGCCATGGGCACTGCCAACTCTCATGAGACAATTTGTGATAAAGAGAGATTTTGTCCAGTTGTAACCAAAACAATGATTATATTTTTGCCTAATTATAGTCTCTTCATTTGTTTAATAACAGATAAATAACAATGTACAGGTCAAAATGTAACTATTTTACACATTCAAAATAATATTTGGGTTCACAATAACCATGCTTTATAATTTCTGTGAGGCAGAAAATAAAATGTGATACAGATTGATTTACATAGCTTAGTACATAAAATTTGAATCCTACTACTCTAATTTTCAAGTACATGGAAATCCACGGGGCTCCTCCTTTCTTCCCACTGAGCCCTGTTTTTGCTGGTCTGAGGTATCGCCCATCACAGGCAGATAGCTGGTAGGATTGTGGCCTGGTGTTCATAGCCTCAGATACAGACTCAAGTAGATTAAAGATGGTTTTCAGAATTTTCCCATGTCATCAGGGAAGCAAATCTAAGTACAAATATGGGCCCTGAAAAGGCTGTTTTTATTTCACACCCTAAACTTTAGCTAGGGTCTATCCCTTATACCGTGTTACCTTTTGCAGAGAGAAACATATTATGAAAAACAAAAACACTCTTTTACTGCCTTCCACAAGCATTTTAAACACACACTGAGAACCTCACGTCCTTGAAGATGTCAATATTCCATCCAAGCCATTGAGTGCATGCCAAACACTTTCCTTTATAAAACATCTTACAAAGTAATTAACAACATCAAGACAGTTTAAACATTCATTTCATTCATTTCCTTTAGATGGGGTATACTGACAATGACACAGGAAGGAAAAAGTATAATTTATGTACCCAAATAGATCATTGAAAATAGGGTAGAGATAGTACTGCAGCCTCTGACAATTTGACACTCATGTTCAAAAATAATAAAAAAAATTTTCGTAGGTTCAGTGTTAGTAGTAGCAAATAGTTTATTAACTGGTTGTCATGTTTTGATTTAGAAGCCTATGTAGTAATGTGGAATTGTATTTGAAGGATTCCAAAGTTGCAATGGAATCAACATATAATTTTATCAAAATTTTTCTCGGTCAATTTCTCTTTAAAAGGAATTAACTGGCCGGGCGCGGTGGCTCACGCCTGTAATCCTAGCACTCTGGGAGGCCGAGGTGGGTGGATCGTTTGAGCTCAGGAGTTCGAAACCAGCCTGAGCAAGAGCGAGACCCCATCTCTACTAAAAAATAGAAAGAAATTAAT
>CAUYPO010042597.1:0-24262 GCA_963574435.1 Cheirogaleus major
AGCTGGCGCCAGGGCTGGCCAGGAGGTTGGGCGGCTCGCGGGCAGGAGGAAGGGCCCAAAGTGTTAGCAGTCGGACCTCGCCCCTCTCTGTTTCCCCTCGTGTATCGATCCCCACGCAAGAGGCCCGAGATGAAAAGGCGACAAGCCCAGGTTTCTCCCGGGACGTGGGGAAGGGTTAAAAGGAGCAGAACAGTCAAACCGACGCACCTGTGCTCCGGGCCCCGGGCTTTGGGAGCAGATGTGTTTCCCGGCTCCTTTCCCACCCGTTCGGTCCCTTCCCCACAGGAGCAGTTGTTGGGTGTGTTTGTGTATCCGTGTTGTCACGTGTGTTGTTGTTGGACTCCACTCTGACTTGCCACGTCTGTGCCGAGCAGATCTGGGGTCAGCGGGTGCCGTGCTGGCCGTGTGCAGGGGACGCAGCAGGAAGGGGCAGGTGACAGGAGAGAGCAGGAGCAGGTCCCTTCCGGCCCTGCTGCGGGCTCCTGGCCACCACCACCCCCGTCCCACGGAGGTGTCTCGTCATTTTAGCAGAATGCTGACTCACAGACCAACACGAAAGAAAGATAGGAGAGGCAGTAACTCATGTGTGCAGAAGCCACCTTTTTATTACTTGAAAACAAAAGTCTGAGGACAGCTTTGAAGTCCTGACCATGTAAACTATTTATACACATATGTATGTTTTAAGCACATGGCGGCCAAGAGGACATGCGGTCTGAGTGCTGACCAGCCTGCTAGAACCTTCTCATCCCTGGGCAACAGCAGAACCTGGCTCTCCTTGGCGTCTTGAGCCTAGAATCTGCTTCTCTCTTAAAGAGGGTTTTTTGAAAAGATTGTGCAGAGAAATCAATGTAGTTTATCCTGAAAGGTACAGGGACTCACAAAGATAATTTAAATGTATCTTTCCTTTATGTGACGCGTCTCTAGTGCCTTACTGAGGAAGCAGTGACCCTCCGGTCGTGGGGTGGGGGTTCCCGGACAGTCCTCGCTCACTCGGGACTGGCGTCCCCTCCCGGGGTCCGCAAAGGGTTTTGCTTCTTTTCAGACGCCCTATTGCCCGCTCTTGGCCTCGCCCCCTCCACCGTGGCTGTGCCTAACTGCTAGGTGAGCTGGTGGTCCCTGCTGCCCTCCAGCCTCTTTTATCAAGGACTGTGTGTAACTCCCATCTGGGTGAGAAACCTAGAAGAGGACCTCGTTTGTGTGTGTGGCATCAGCCAAAGTCCAGGCCAGTGTGTTCCCCGTGTCCTCTGGAGCCAAACTGTTGGAGTCTTGTTGCTTCATGGTGTGGTCTGGATTTGCTAGGAGAGAGAAGGAAGGGGAGGAGTGGGCGACTGACCTAAGCCGGCTTGAGGGTCGAGCCAGTAGTGAAGTCCAGTGTCCCTGGGCTTCAGGCCCAATGGGTGATAGTTGCAAAAGTTCATTGGGGAGAGTGGCTTGTCAAAAGCAGGTGCATCCCAAGAAAACTGACAGGGTGTCTATCTGGACACTACTACCAGAGCTAAGCTCTTGGCTTCTCTGCTTGACCCCGGAGCTCTGAGGGGGTGCACTCTTTCCTCTAGATGCTGGTTGTCGTGTTATCTTCGAAAGCCCTTGGACCAGGACGCCCCGTTCCAATAGGCAGTTAGGTGGGGTCCTCGGAAGTGGCTGGTTGGAGGGGGACCAAGCTGGCTTTGGGGTTCTGCTGTTCCACCCGGGTTCGGAGAAGGTGGCAGAGTGCAGCTCTTCCTGCCCTCTGTTCGGCATGTCAGCCACCACCTTCCCTCTAGAGGAGGAAGGTAGTCTCCCCCGCAAGGCCGGGACAGATTTATCAAATTGTACCAAGAGCCACCCATGTTCCCCAAAGCCCAGTGATTCTGCAAAGAGTTAAAAGTGACCCTACGTGTAGCGAATGCCAGGGCAGGGCGAGACCCAGACCCAGTCCCTGTCCTTGGTCGTCCTGTGCATTGTACGTTTCAGAGAAGTGTTTTCCCTACGTGCGACACAAATCTTCCAGAACCACAAAACATCTTGATGATAAGAAAAGAAAAAAATTTTTTTCCAGAAACTGTGCTTGAAATTTTGCTGTACTATAGAGCTCAGAAGGACACACCCCGCTCTCCGCTGCCTGCCTGATTCCAAGTCGCTGCTGCTAACGAGTGTTGCGTTCCGGGCGTGGGAGCGCCCTGCCTTGCAGCCCCGTTTCCCGAGTTCTGTTCGAGTTAGACTTATGTAAGCTCTCTGTGGCACGCCGGGTGTGGCGCCCACGGTGCTGCTGCGTGAGACTCTGTATCTGGATGCCAATCCACAGGCCTGAAGACATTGCTTGTTGTGTATCAGTAATCATTAGTGGCAATGATGACATTCTGAAAAGCTGCAATACTTATACAATAAATTTTACAATTCTTTGGAACAAGGCTTTTTCACTTCTTTGGCCATGTGTGTCTCTTCTCGCCACCCCCTACCCGCTCAACAACAACCCCAGGTTGCCTTGAGTGGAGAGGAAGCGATCCCTCCAGGCTGCTGGGCAGCCTCAAACAATGCATTCAACCTCTCTGTTTAGTTCAGGCAGCATTCAGAGAGCGCAGTGAAAACACTTGCTCAGGCAGGTGGTTCCAATCAAAGGGGAGGTATTGGGGTTAAGTGAGTTTGCAAAACATTGCATACTTTTCCTCCCTCTTGGGAAAACATTATTCACCGTAGCATGATGAAAGCTCTGATAAGGTCTGCAAGAAAAACTGTCTTAAGTGGGGGTCTTCCATAAGTAAACCCTGTGATGTGGATTTGTGTGCAAGGGGTGTATCAAGGATGTGCCCCCAGGGGCGACACCTAAGGGAGTCAGGGAAGAGGACCTAGGAGGGGGAGAAGCTAGAGCAAGGGAGACAGTTTCAGGCAAAGTTCCAACCTTAGCCCGATCCCAGGGGGCCTGTGGAGAGCTCTGGATCACGTTGCACCTGGGAAAGGCATGCTCAGACCCTCCTGCTCCTGGTGCATAGAAGTGGAGCAGCGAGGCGTCCCAGTAGCCCCAGAGTGGTCTTCCCAGGTGCCGGCCATTAGCAGCAATGCACACGGAGGCTGGGGGAAGGGTGCACAGATTTTCAAGGGGGATTGTGGAGCACCCACACTGGCCACTACAGAAACTCTCATTTATTTTGCTAAATATAGTTGACCCTTGAAAATGTGGGGTTTAAGGCACACTGTCCCCCACCCTGCAGTCAAAAATCCACATATAACTTTTTGCTCCCCCAAACTTACCTACTTACTGATACCCTGCTATCGACAGGAAGCCTTACTGGTACTATAAACAGCCGATTAACACGTAAGTATCTACAGATAGTTTGTGCATTCATAACATACCCAACTTTTTCTTAATTTTTTTCTATATTTCTAGGCCATGTGGTTCAAATTGTCACACTCCAAAAAATTTCAAATATATTTATTGAAAAAAATAGATGTATAAGTGGACCTGTGTAGTTCAAACCTGTGTTGTTTGAGGGTCAATTGTAGAACTATCTTTAATGCCTGATCAAAGTTTTTAAAGAGGCCCATAGAAAGCCCGTAATCCCAGGGGTGACCACTGTTTGGCCTCAGTCCCCGAGTTTCCTAAGTGTCTGCACCACAGGGCCCAAGAAACATCTCGCACGCTTTGAGAAATGCAAAAGCCGGCAGCCCACTGGATCAGGGCAAGACTCAGTACCCACCTGTGCCCTTTTTCTGGTCGAGAAAAACCTCAGAATTTACAAAGAATTGGGGAAAACCCAAGACAGCCCATTACTCCTCCATGGCAAGAGCAGGGGACCCTGTGCTGTGCCCCAGCAGGCTCCGGATTCGAGTGGTTATTCCCGTCGCAGACCTCAGTCACCTGGTCTGTAGAATGGGTTGACTTTGGTGCCCGTGAGATGCTCGCACCCGGTGTCCAATGAGCTAAGGCCTGTAACATCATCCCAGCAGGTGCCTGGCACATTTAAATATTACTACTACTAACACGGGCTTCCAGGCGGGGTTTTCATATCACGATCAAATGCCCCTTGAAAGATGAGAAGCCTCATCTTTGACTCATCCAGTACATTTTTTGAGCATCGCCGGGTGTCACCGTCCTGGCTGCTGGGAGATGCCAGGTCTCAGACCCAATCCTCAACCCCAGAGATCTCGCCTTTGGCTTCAGAGACAGACTCACAAACGGGCCCCCCGGCACAGCGTGAGGCAAGGAGAGCGGCTGTTAGGGGCGAGGAAGGGGTGATGGAGGCTGAGTGCGCGGGGTCTGGGCCAGGCCGGCGCGGGGAAAAACGTCAGTGCCTCTGGCTTAGGGGCATCACGGACAGACCCGCGGAACGCCAGGAGGGGCTCAGGTGCCTGTCAGATTCACCTGCTGAGCCGGCATCGCACACGCACTGCGCGCCAGACGCAGGTGCCAGGGACACGGGGGCCAGCAGACATGTCCTCACCTCGCAGCCCGCAGGCTGGCGTTGGCTACATGGGGCAGGCAGACCCTTCCCCGAGCCCCTTGCAGATCTGACATCAGTGGAGGCGGTGGCCCGGCATGGTGGCCTTGGGGCCCCTTCGTGGGTCTGGGAGCCTCCGTGGCACATCAAACCTTTGCTTGTCCTGACCAGGTGTTACCTGAAAACCAACAGGTCACCTGGTCTGGCCTCCTCCTCCCCCTTCATACAGCACCAGGCCTAGCAGTTGACACCTTCTGAGAAATTTCTGGAATCCAACCAGAGCAACAGGGAATTTCCTGAGCTTGCCCCTAATGGTGGCTGTTGTCCACCTGGCCAGAGCCTCCCCTCCTCCAGCCTGTGCTCCTCCTGGACACCCACCTCCCCCTCTTCCCTAGCCCATGGCTGTCCTCACTGCTGCCCCTGCTGCCTCTCAACCCGGTGCACCCTGACCTTCCTGCAAATGCCAAGACCCAGTTCAGACAGCACCTCCTCCAGGAAGCCTTCCAGGATGCCTCCAGCGCCTCCATGCCAGCTGTACTGACACAGTCCCTGCATTGCTCATGGTGTTCATGTCTCGTTCCCAAGGACACTGAGCTGCTTGAGGTCAGGGCCGGACCTGCACCCATTGTCCACGGGGGGTAAATGCATGTTCTCAGGAATGACAGGGCCTTTCTCACAACACCCCATCCTTCAGGCACAGAAACAGGCACAGAGAGGCCAGCTGGCCTCCCACGTCACCAGCTTGGAAGCATGGGGCTCTCGCCCACCGTCCCATGCTGTCTCCTCATCCGACCTGCTAAGGTGCTTCCACAGCCAGACGGGCCGGCAGCAGGATGCGTAAGGTGGTCTGTCCCCGCCCTCCCCCACTCCCCCCATGGGGCCAGGAGGAAACAGGAGGAGGGGTGGGCACAGGAGCCAGCCCAACACTTGCATTGCTTCTGGCCGAAAGTAACAAAAAATAAGCAAACAGTGGTTTAAGTGTAAGGAAATGTGCGATTTCTAAAGCAAGATGTTCCAAGGAGTGTCAGGGCCCTGCTGGGCGCCTGAGCTGTTTGCATCCACCCTCTAGACCAGGGGTCAGCAAACTACGGCACATGCACCAAATCCCCAGCTGCCTGTCTTTGTAAATAAAGTCCCATTGGAACATAGCCACACCGCCTTAGTTACACATTGTCTACGGGTGCTTTTGCCTACAAGAGCAGAGTTGAGTAGTTGCTGAGTAGTTGCCGCCAAGACCATGTGGCCCACAAAGCCTAAAAAGTTTTCTGATCTCTGCTGTAGACCCCCACACGGCTGCAAAGTAGCTGCTGCAGCTCCCATCATCACATCATGTTCAAAGACGGCCATTCTTCTTTGCATCTTTTTAAAAGACAAACTTTAAAAAATAGACTTTATTTTCAGAGAAATTTTATATTTACAGAAAAATTGAGAAGATAGTAGGATTTCTGTATATCCAAGTTAGCCTGTTATTGACATCTTTTTTTTTTTTTTTTTTTTTGGAGACAGAGTCTCACTCTGTTGCCCAGGCTAGAGTGAGTGCCGTGGCGTCAGCCTCGCTCACAGTAACCTCAAACTCCTGGGCTCAAGCAATGCTTCTGCCTCAGCCTCCCGAGTAGCTGGGACTACAGGCATGCACCACCATGCCCGGCTAATTTTCTCTCTGTATTTTTAGTTGGCCAATTAATTTATTTCTATTTTTAGTAGAGACGGGGTCTCGCTCTTGCTCAGGCTGGTTTTGAACTCTTTACCTTGAGAGAGCCTCCCGCCTCGGCCTCCCAGAGTGCTAGGATTACAGGCTTGAGCCACCTCGCCTGGCCCATACCAAATCTTTCACATAGGTTTATAATTTACACTTACAGTATATCTCAATTTTGGACTAGCTATATTTGAAATGCTCAATAGCCACGTGTAACTAGTATCTGTTGTATTTGACAGCACATCTCTAAAATACACACCTTGTAAAAGCAAAACTTAGTCTGTTTTGTTCACGGCCAAATTCTCAGCACCTAGAGTAGGGGTTGGCACATAGATGTCAATTAGTGTTTGTTAAATTAGTGAATGAATTGGATGGCTTTGCATTTCTTAGCCCCATCTCAGTTCTCTGAGAACCAGCCGGCTAGCTGGCAACCGTTAGGTATAGCCAGGACAGTTAGCGCCACCTGCTGGATAATAGAGTTACCTGCCTTTGAAAATCAAACTTCTCCACCCAAGACTAATGAGGCCGTCATAGGCAAGAGCTCAGTTCTAAGTGCCTGGAATGATATTACTTACCTGATCCTTGGATCCCCAATTTTCCAAAGATTTTTCCCAGTCCTTATCTCTTAATATTACCAAGGAAACTATCGTACTGTGAATCCCACCAATCAAAAAACAACAAGACTGTGCCAGATTCCCTTTTGCATGGTCCAAACCTGAATTCTGGAAATGGCTGCCTGAAAAAGTATCCTGCAAGCCCATCCTTTGCCTAGCCCTTCTTTTTTTTATTTTTTGTTTTTATTCTTTTTATTTTTCTGCCGTTCTTAACTTCTATTGGATCTGGGCCTTTTGAGAACTTGATGAAAGCCAACCTTCTCCAAGATTGAGTTGTGCACATGAACACACACACACACACACGTTGGTCATAATGTTTGGGAATCTAGAAATCCGTAAAGGCTTTCCACAGCCCTCAGGATAAGAACTCCTGTCCTCAGAGTGAGTATGTATAAACTTGAACCTCAGTCCAGTTCCATAGTGGGTGACCACTAGCAATCAAGGTTTTGATCCAGGGATGGGCACAGTGGCTCATGCCTGTAATCCTAGCACTCTGGGAGGCCAAGGCGGGAGGATCCCTTGAGGTCAGGAGTTCAAGACCAACCTCAGCAAGAGCAAGACCCTGTCTCTACTAAAATTAGAAAAATTAGCCAGGTATGGTGGCGCAGGCCCGTAGTCCCAGCTACTCAGGAGGCTGAGGCAGGAGGATCGCTTGAGCCCAAGAGCTGAAGGTTGCTGTGAGCTAGGCTGATGCCATGATGCCATGCCACTCTAGCCCAGGCAACAGAGCAAGACTCTGTCTCAAAAAAAAAAAAAAAAAGTTTCTGATCCAGGTGGGGAAAAGTCCTGGCAATATTGAAAGAACAAAGCAGGATCATAACAATAATAATAACCTCTAGTACTTATTCAGCATTTACTATGGGCCAGGTGCTCCTCTCTTTGTGTGTATTCTTTACTTCCACCCATTCCCCTTCAAGGTAGAAGTCATAGTCATTCCCATACCGCAGGTTAGAAAAGTGAGTGGAGGCCGGGCTGGAGGCTCACGCCTATAATCCTAGCACTCTGGGAGGCCAAGGTGGGTGGATTGCTCAAGGTCAGGAGTTCGAAACCAGCCTGAGCAAGGGCAAGACCCCGTCTCCACTAAAAATAGAAAGAAATTAATTGGCCAACTAAAAATATATATTAAAAAATTAGCCGGGCATGGTGGCACCTGTAGTCCCAGCTACTTGGGAGGCTGAGGCAGGAGGATCGCTTGAGCCCAGGAGTTTGAGGTTGCTGTGAGTTAGGCTGACACCACGGCACTCTAGCCCGGGGAACAGAGTGAGACTTTGTCTCAAAAGAAAAAAAAAAAAAGAAAAGAAAAGTGAGTGGAAAGGCTAAATAACTTGCCCAAGGCTATAGAGCTGATGAGTAGGATATAGAAGAGTAGACAAAAGTCTCTGCACTCATCGAGTTTTCATTCTAGTGGGGGAGGCAAGCGAAATAAATCAGTTTGGTTTTTTTGGGTTTTTTATTTATTTTGTTTTTTTTTATTTTTTAATTGTTTTAACATTTTATTTTTTTTACTTTATGTTTTCTTTTTTTTTTTTATTCCCTTACATGTTCCTACGGATTCTAAAGAAATAAATCAGTTTGTATATGATGTCCAGTAGTGGTAAGCACTCTGAACAAAATGGCAAGAAACACACCCAGTGAATCCTTAACAGGATTCAGGCAGGCCACACTGTTAGAGGGCTCCTGGATCTTAGGTCAGACAACAGTTCTTTCCTCATTTCCTGCCAAGGCATCAAGAGATGGCAAAAAGTACTTAACAAGGCCAGGCTCTACCCAGAGGTTGCCATGCTGGGTAGCTTACCAAAAGCCTGAAGTACATGGAAGACAGACTCAGTTTTAAGATGTAGGAGAGCTGGGCTGGAAGGGTAGTTGAAACTTGGGAGGATGTGAGAGTCAGGCAGGAACCAGAGGTATGGACTTGATTTAGATTCATGCTATGCTCAGCCTAAAGCCTGGTATATAGTTGGTGCTCAATAAATGTGGTGAATGACTGAAACCCCCAATAAATAAAAAGAAAAATGGAAGGGTTGGTCATTGGTGGGTGTGTTTGTGAGTGAGAGCTCAGATCCTCAAAAGCCTCCAGGGACCCAGAAGTTGGCAGTGAGACCCATCTGGAGGAGCAGAAGGTAGGGGAGCAGCAGATATTGTGCAGAGCCTGGGAAGGCCTAATGTGAATGGAACAGTTCAGCACTGGCCAGTGCAAGCCTAGTTTCTCAGCTGGGTTTAAAGGTGTCCTTTTAAGGCCAGGCGTGGTGGCTCACGTCTGTAATCCTAGCACTCTGAGAGGCCGAGGCGGGCGGATTGTTTGAGCTCAGGAGTTCGAAACCAGCCTGAGCAAGAGTGAGACCCTGTCTCTACTAAAAATAGAAAGAAATTAATTGGCCAACTAAAAATATATAGAGAAAATTAGCCGGGCATGGTGGCGCATGCCTGTAGTCCCAGCTATTCGGGAGGCCAAGGCAGGAGTATTGCTTGAGCCCAGGAGTTTGAGGTTGCTGTGAGCAAGGCTGGCGCACGGCACTCTAGCCGGGGCAACAGAGTGAGACTCTGTCTCAAAACACAAAAAAAGTGTCCTTTTAGCCAAGGATGGTGGGTGGCTCTTGATTGTAATCCTAGCACTCTGGGAGGCCAAGGTGGGAGAATTGCTTGAGACCAGGAGTTTGAGACCAGCCTGAGCTAGAGTGAGACCCTGTCTCTACTACAGATAGAAAAATTAGCCAGGAGTCCTGTTGCTCCTGTAGTCCCAGCTACTCGGGAGGCTAAGGCAGGAGAATTGCTTGAGCCCGTGAGTTTGGGGTTGCTCTGAACTATGATGATGCCACTGCACTCTACCCAGGGTGACAGAGTGAGACTTTGTCTCAAAACAAAAACAGAAAAAACCACTGTCCTTTCTTTTATACTGTCTACAATAGGATGATTTGAAGTAGTTCTAAGGAGGCAGCAGACAGGTAGGGCCCTTGAGACTCTGCTAGCCCAACTCCTCCAGTCCTAGAGGGCAGTGCAAGTCAAGATGGCCAGGAGCTGGCTCAGGACTCACAGCCAGTTGGGCCAGAGCCAGACTGGAATTTCTCTGACCTTAAGCACAGTGCAGGGACTCCTAGGCTGGGGTCCCTGTAAGTAAGTACTACAGGACATTCAGAGACTCTCTTAAATTGTAGCAAGATAGTGGGTGTAGAGGCTGTTTTTCTGGGCAAATTGTCCATAGTTTTTTCAGAGTATGGAGATAAGGAAAGCTGGAGACTCTGCCACAGAGCATAAAATCCATGATATCCCCTTCCCAGGCTCTGTCTCCAGACAGGCCCACGCTGTCTTCCCAAATGTTGGCTGGCAGCCCTACCATCTCCCTGGGGCCTGCCATGGATACTCAGCTGTCCCTATTCAGGACTCTCTGTGTGTCCAATCAGGGAGAGGGCATGAAACAAGATTTTCTCCAGTCCTTGGGGGCTGCTGGGAGAGCTGGAGGCTTGGAGCAGCTTCCTGCAGCTGCTGGGAACAGGGAGCCAAGGAAGGTTTGTGCTTCCCTGGCTTTGCTGGGACCCATGTCCTGCTGTCGGTTGTAGTCACTGGGCTCCATCAGGCCCCACTGTGGGTACATTCTATCCCCTTATGTAAGGAATCAGGAATGAGATGACTTTAGTGTGGGGTAATGGAAGACCCAGCAGGAGGCTGCCCTGCTGGTTATCTTGTCAGTTCCCCTGTCTTCTTCCCTGAGCTTGGCCCCCCACTCCAGATCATTCTGCCTAAAGTCAGGCAAGTTCCGACAAAGTCTAGGATACCTGGTCTGGACCTGCTTGGGCAGTCACCTCTGCTCCATTCTTGTTTATCTGGCCAGCCATGGACATGCCCTGTTATTGCTGAAACCCTCCTAGGAATTCACCAAGCCAGCAGGAAACTCGGCTGTTCCCTTCTCCAAAGACTCGGCTACAGTGACCCCCTCCTCAGACCAGGCCTCCTCATACCTCTTTCCTGGTACAGCTTTCCCCTCCTAGGAGCAGAAACACATGCTTCTCAGCTGCCAACTGTGACTTCTATTTCCCTGCCTTTGGATTTATTGCAGGTCTGGGAATGGAATAGGTGTTCAGTAAAGGGCTTTGTGATTTGATTTGGCTACTTCCCCGTCAACCTCCCAGTTCTTTACCCTCATTACAAAAAAAGCCTTTTTTTTTTTGAGGCAGAGTCTCACTCTGTTGCCCAGGCTAGAGTGCCATAGCATCAGCCTAGCTCACAGCAACCTCAAACTCCGGGGCTCAAACAATCCTTCTGCCTCAGCCTCCTGAGTAGCTGGGACTACAGGCATGTGTCACCATGCCTGGCTAATTTTTTCTATATATTTTTAGTTTTCCAGCTAATTTCTTTCTATTTTTCTTTTAGTAGAGATGGGGTCTCGCTCTTGCTCAGGCTTGTCTTGAACTCCTGATCTCAAACGATCCTCCCACATTGGCCTCCCAGAGTGCTAGGATTATAGGTATGAGCCACTGCACCAGGCCTAATTTTTCTATTTTTAGTAGAGACAGGAGTCTCACTCTTGCTCAGGCTGGACAAATAAGGACTTAAGTAGGCTTAGAATAAACCCCAGAATTGCAGAAAACCCTATGATCAGGCCATTCTGAGAGTACCTTTGTTCAACCACTGGCGCCCAGGCCTTTTTGCTGCTCTTTGAAAGGGGCTGGCCAGCCTGGAGGCCTCTGCCTTTTCTACATTAATGAGGTTGCCCTTCAGCCTCTTCCTTCCCTCACAGTTCCCTGACTACTCCCACAACTCAACAGTGTCAGGACGCCACCAAGATGAGGTCAAAGTGGCTACTGGCCATGTGCTTAAATGGGTAAGGTGACAGAAACCTGGCCCTGTTTCTCCAAAGTCAGCCTAGATTGGCCTGGAAGCCCCTTACATGACTCCAAGGACTTTATGCCCTGGGCCCCAGGGCTGAATAGTTCCTGATAGCTAAAATTTTGACGCAGCTGTATCCATTCATTCATTCAGCAAGCATCAGTGGAGTTCCTATTCTGAGCTCAACCCAGTGAAGATTCTGAAGACAAACACAACTTGACAGCTTGGCAACTTACTGGCTATATGACCTGGGGTAAGTGCCTTCCTCATCTGTAACATGGGCCCAAGAATAACAACTGTGGCTGAGGGTTGCTGGAAGGCATGGTGAGATTTTTTTGTGTACAGGGTGCAGGACAGAGCTCAAGGATGGTAGCTGTTATTATCAAGGGCAATCTGTGCCCCCAGTAACTTGGAATCTCCTAGAGACAATGGGGAGTCAGATGCCAAGACAGCTTGGGGGTATTGTTCTAGAGTACAATGGCAAGATAGATAAGGGGAGAAAGAAGGACCCTCACAGGTGGGAATCTGCAGGGAGTTGAGGAGAGGGGAGGAAATTGGTAGGTCTTGACCAGTCTAGGACAGGTCCCTATTGCCCAGGGTTGGGTGACGGTGAGGCTTAAATTTATTCTGCAGGTGGCTGAAAGTCCCTGAAGTTGTGTGGGCTTATGAGGTTTGGGCTACAAAATGCCAGCTGGACTCCCTGGGAGGTCTTTCCTGAAGCCTACAGCACAGACTCAAGGATCTAGGAGGCCTCATCTTCAATCAAAAGTTTATTCATGGCTGGCAGGTGGCTCACGTCTATAATCCTAGCACTCTGGGAGGCCAAGGCGGGAGGATCACTTGAGCTCAGAAGTTCAAGACCAGCCTCAGCAAGAGTGAGATCCCCATCTCTACTAATACTAGAAAAATTAGCTGAGTGTCGTGGCATGCACCTGTAGTCCCAAGGAGGCTGAGGCAGGAAGATCGCTTGAGCCCAGGAGTTTGAGGTTGCTGTGAGCTGACACCACGGCACTCTAACCAGGGCAACAGAGTGAGACTCTGTCTCAAAAAAAAAAAAAAAAAAGAAAAGAAAAGAAAAGGAAAAAAAGTTCATTCATTCATTCTGTTAAACAAAATTATGGGAGGCCATTGTTTGGGACGGAGCTCCTGCACTAGGCCCCAACAGACCAAACCAAACCTAAATGGAGTCACTCATGCTAAATGCCACATAATCAAACTGAAACTTTAAGGAAGCAGATAGATCCTAAAACAGACCATTTTTTTCCTAAAAATATGAGGTTCTAGTGTACCTGAATCAGCATAATTAGGAAGCCCCCTCTGCTCTAACCCTTACCAAAAAGTAACCTGAAGTAACCTGTTGTTAACTAGTCAGTTTTTTTCCCAAGTGTTCTATTTCCTTGTTTCCACCTTATAAAATCTACTTTTCTGTTGTTGCCTAATGGGAGCTCTTATTTTATTTTATAGAATGGAGACTGTCCCACTTCAAGAATTATAAATAAAAACTATTAGATCTATAACTAAATTTGTTATAATTTTATCTTTTGACAATTCCAAATTTTAATTTAATCATTCAATCAATTTATTTATTTATTTAAACAGAGCCTTACCCAGGCTTGTCTCAATCTCCTGGCCTCAAGCAGTCCTCCTGCTTCAGTCTCCTCAGTAGCTGGGAATACAGGCTTGTGTCACTGTGCCCCGACAATTCCAATTTTGTTAGGTATCTTCTAAGGCTGGAAGCTGAGACAGGGATGAGCAGGAATGAGGTAGGTCAAGTGGGTAAAGAATACTGTGGGCAAAGGGTCAGCGCTCCCTCCATGTGGCTGAGGTTATTTTTTTTTTTTGAGACAGAGTCTCACTCTGTTGCCCTGGCTAGAGTGCTGTGGCATCAGCCTAGCTCACAGCAACCTCAAACTCCTGGGCTCAAGCAATCCTTCTGCCTCAGCCTCCCGAGTAGCTGGGACTACAGACATGTGCCACCATGCTTGGCTAATTTTCTCTATATATTTTTAGTTGGTCAATTAATTTCTTTCTATTTTTTAGTAGAGACGGGGTCTCACTCTTGCTCAGGCTGGTTTCGAACTCCTGACCTTGAGCGATCCTCCCGCCTCGGCCTCCCAGAGTGCTAGGATTACAGTCATGAGCCACCGCACCCAGCCTGTGGCTGAGGTTATGTGCAAAGAAAACCTAAGGGAAGGAGGTGGGGTATTGAGAGAAGTGGAAGTGGAGAGGTATGGGGAGAAGTGGAGGTTAGAGTGGTAGGGGGAGATGGGGTGAAGTGGAAGGGACAGGACCAGGCAGGCAGGTCAGAGGGAAGTGAAGGATTCTTGTCCTCCCTCAGGTGGAAGCTGGGAAGGACAATGAGCAGGGCAGGATCACAGGTAGATTTGGGTTTGGAAGTTAGCTCTGGCTGATGCTGCATGCAGACTGGGTTAGCAGGAGGCAGGGGGACCTTGGCCCTAGAGAAGCCTGGAAGCAGCTGTTGCTCCTGGTAAGGGTACAGCTGTGGTGGCCTGTGGGTACCAGGGTCAGCATGATTTGAAGCCAAGGACATTTGAAAGGCGGGTCTGTGGGTGTGCCAGCAAAGCCATCAAGGCAAGGGAGGAGGAGGTCCTTGTAGTTCAGCTAAGGGAAGTGTCCCATTCTGATCCAGCTGTCTGGGAACAGCTGCAGGAAGAGGGAGGGCTGAGGCCAGGCAGCAGCAGGTGAGGAAGTTCTCTGGCTGCTGGGCCATGGGAATGGAGAGCCAGTGGGTGGGAGGGCACTGGGGGAGGGAACACGGGAAACTGGGATGGAAGCATCTACATGCCAAAGGGCCTGACTGGTTCCCATGTATTCAAATGCAGCTGGACTTCTCCAGAGAAGGAAAGTCTGGGGTTGAGGGTGGGGGGAGAGAGAGAGCCCAATGCTCCTCTTCCTTCCAGAGGTTCCCCCAGAGGCCATCCTCCTAGGCAACATTGCCTGCCTTAGGACCCCTCTGGAGCCCTTCACCACTCTCATACCTGGGTTGACTTTTCCCTTCTCCCCACCTTCCTCTGCTCCTTATCTACTTCTATGGCCTGGGCCTCTTCCTAGGTAAGAAACATTGAATCCAGGAACCCCAAGGGCCCATTGGAAAGCTCTGGTCCACAAGGGTCAGAGAGGGAAAGGGGTTTGTTTGCCCAAGGGCTCAACCAGTCAGAGGCAGGCACAAGGGCTCCTTGGAAACTTGACCCTGGGCTGCTCACTGGTACCCATGGTGCCGTAAGATCAAGTAGGGATGGGACACCCCTGGGCTCTGCTTCCTGTGAGCTGAGTCTGTCCTGTAACCAGCAAGTCTGGTCCTTAAGTTTGTAGGTGTCATGAGGAGGCCTGCGAGTTCCCACTTCTCTGCCCACCTCAACACCAGCACCTCAGTGCTGCTGACCTTGGACCAATCACTGAGGATCCCAGGCAGCGGAGGTTTTGGGCAGAGGGAAGGTAGGGGGTCAGCTGAGGTCAGGCTTCCTCCCTGGGATTCCCCACAGTGTAGGAGGAGTAGTTGCTGGGCCCTGGAGCAGACTTCCCCACTCCCCCATGTCCCCCAGCTTTGTATTGAAGCAGCTGCCACATTCTTTCAAGTACCCTGGGGCATGGAGATGATGAAATGTTTCTTTTTACCTTTTCTGGAAAAACCCTCCACATACCATAAATGGGTCTTTGTTTGGCTCCAGGGGACATGTCAATGCCTCTGCAGAGAGCCACCACCATGCTTGTAGCCAGTCATGCCCACGCTCAGAGGCCCAGAGCCCTGGCTTCAATTTGGGGGTCTCTCCCTTTCTTTTTTTTGATATAGGATCTCACTCTGTTGCCCAGGCTGGAATGCAGTGGCATCATCATAGCCCACTGCAACTTCAAACTCCTGGGCACGTGATCTTCCGGCTTCAGCCTCCCGAGTAGCTGGGACTACACTCATGTGTGTGCTACCACACCAGGCCAATTAAAAATTTTTTTCATACGGATGGGTTCTTGCTATGTTGCTCAGGTTGGTCTCTAGGTCCTGAGCTCAAGGGATCCTCCCACCCAAAGTTCTAGGTTAGAAGTGTGAGCTGCCGTGCCTGGCCCTATGTCTCTTAACTTAAAGGCCTATCCTGGCCAGGCGCGGTGGCTCACACCTGTAATCCTAGCTCTCTGGGAGGCCGAGGCGGGCGGATCATTTGAGCTCAGGAGTTCAAGACCAGCCTGAGCAAGAGTGAGACTCCTGTCTTTACTAAAAATAGAAAGAAATTAACTGGCCAACTAAAAATATATAGAAAAAATTAGCTGGGCATGGTGGCATATGCCTGTAGTCCCAGCTACTCGGGAGGCTAAGGCAGAAAGATTGCTTGAGCTCAGGAGTTTGAGGAGTTGAGGTTGCTGTGAGCTAGGCTGATGCCACGGCACTCTAGCCTGGGCAACAGAGTGAGACTCTGTCTCAAAAAAAAAAAAAAGAAAAAAAGAAAAGGGCTATCCTGAGCCCAGCTCCCAGTACTTCCCACTCCAGGCCTTCCTACTCCCTGGGGCCTCTTGCCAGGTCCAGACCAGTGAACTCATTTGATGGACATAGACCCTTTTCTGGGGGGTCACACCCATTCACTGCTGACCCCAGCCAGGACTGCTCTCCAGTTTGGTAAAATGACAGCTGGTGGGAGGGACGTTTGAAGGTCACCAGCCCAGAGCAGTGAGCAGGAGGGAGATGGATGAAATAGCAGCTGAGGCCTCATGTCTGCTAGCTGACACTACACCCGACCTGAGGGTCTCTTGCATGCCTGGGTCTGGCAGCAGTCCTGGGGGAGTCAGTTGGGGGATTGCCCTCGAACCCATCTTGGGGCAGGACCCTCCCTCACTACTCCCCATCCTGCAAACACCCTCTCCCTTTCACTCTCCCCATCTCTGCTGTTGGCCCAGTCCATGGGCTTCCTTTCCCCAGGCAGTGTTGCTGGGCCCTCTCTGGTGGGCCTTGCAGGGTCTCCCCTGAAACTCTTACTTACAGAGCATACTAGGAGTTGCCCAAGCCCTGGGGAGCCATTCCTCTACCATGTCCCTTACCCCCTGACCTTCCTCCCTGGGGCTGGAAGGAAGGGAGAGGCCTCTGCATTCCTGGGAAGGTGGAGGCAGGGAAAGTGAGACATTTTTTTCTCTCAGAATGCTTGTTCTGACTTGACTTTCCCTTCCCCAGCCCTTGTGCCCCTCCCCTGCATGACCCCCATCTCTGCCCCTACTCTGCCTGCTCTCTCCTCCCCCACCCCTCCTCTGTTCTCTCACCTCTCTTTCCCTAACTACCAGGGGAAGGAGGGGCTGCAGCCCAGCTGCCCCCTCACCCCTTACCCCACTGCATTCCTTCCTGGAGTGCTGAGGGCACCTTCTCCTCCTCCTCCTCCTCCTTCTCCTCCTCCTCCTCCTCCTCCTCCTCCTCCTCCTCCTCCTCCTCCTCCTCTTCTTCCTCTTTCCATCTTTCAGCTTCCTTGCCCCTTGCTCTTGAGATCCTATACTTTCAGCAAACCTCAGCTTGGATCAACCTAGCTCTGGAGCCTGCTCTCACATCAGTTGCTCTCACCCCCTTTTTCACTGCTCAGGCCTTGGTGATCTCCTAGGTCCCTCAGACCTGCCCTGCCCACTTCCTCCTAGGCCTTCACTGTGGCCATTCCCTAGGCTTGTTCCACTCCTTCCCTAGAAAATCCCAGGGCTTCCTCCTTCATCTCCTACAGGCTCTGCCTTCAAAGAGAGGACTTCCCTGATGACCTGCATCACATAGTAGACCCTGGCCTCTCTGGCCCCTTCCCACCCTCCCAACTCCTTTGTAACTACCTGATTATTACATTTGTATTTACTGATTTTATTTACTGTCTGTCTTATTACTCTAGAATTTGGATTCGCAAGGGTAGAGTTTGTCCCTTTTATTCCTTCTTGTGTTCCCAGCATAAAATATACTCAGTAAATATCTGTGGATTGAACAACATATGGATGGATGTTTCATACTGGCCCTGACTCAGTCACATAATTTGGTCTTTTGTCACTTTCAGTGACCGGGCTGGGCTGTAACCCACACATGATGTCACTTGATAATGGAGTGACCAAGGGGCTCAGAGAGGCTAGCAGCTTACACAAGATCACATAATAAACTCAGCTCTGTTCCTGGCTACCCATAAAGAAAATCATCAAGATGAATATAAAATAAAAAGAAAAACTCAGCTCTGGGTCCCAGCAGGGGCTTATTTCTTACATGGACACCCTGGGAGGCTTTGCTGATGAGCTGTCATTTACCTTTTTTTTTTTTTTTTGAGACAGAGTCTCACTCTGTTCCCTGGGCTAGAGTGCTGTGGCGTCAGCCTAGCTCACAGCAACCTCAAACTCCTGGGCTGGAGTGATCCTTCTGCCTCAGCCTCCCGAGTAGCTGGGACTACAGGCAAGCGCCAACATGCCCGGCTAATTTTTTCTATATATTTTTAGTTGGCCGATTAATTTCTTTCTATTTTTAGTAGAGATGGGGTCTCGCTCTGGTTTCGGACTCCTGACCTTGAGCGATCCACCCACCTCGGCCTCCCAGAGTGCTAGGATTACAGGCGTGAGCCACCGCGCCCGGCCTGTCATTTACCTTTTATCCTTTTATTAGTTCACTTCAAGATGGCTGTCATTTATCCCAGAAATGTTGGCAATTCCTCAGACTATAGGTGGGACTCCCAGCCTGTCTCAGTCAGTACTCAACCTAGAGAAGGGCTACCTGTTCACTAGGGTCCAATACTTTCCAAGGGCATACTCATCACCCATGATAACAGGATCAGAATCAGTGTTTGTTGGGTAGCCCATCAATGTCCCCGACTAAGTGGACAGTGGCCCAGGCTGAAGGGCCCAGGCTGATAAGGACATGTCCAGATCTCAGGCCAGCTCTGAGAGAGAGAGATGCTTCTGCCCTGGAGGAGAAGCTCTTGGCTGAGCACTGACTCAGATTTGGACATGTGACTGAGAACAAAAAGGGACTCTCAATCTGGCTGAAGTGGATGAGTGTGGGGGGCTTCCCCCAAGACTCTGAGTTTAGGGGCTAGCTGGTCAGTGACTAAAGAGAATTAACAAATGGGCCCTTCAGGTTTGTTTGCTTCTACTGGCTGCCCAGCTAGACTGAACCTAATCTGGTGTTTAGTCCAGTGCTCAAGGCCACAGCCCCAGTGCTTTTGGAATAGCTACACAAAGTCAGACTTGAAGGACTGTCTTATCCCAGAGCCAGCAGGGAGTGGAATGTAGCTGAAGGAGGGGGCATTGGACATGTGTGTCCACCTGGGGAGAGGTGTTTTTTATTCATTCAATCAACATTCACCCCTGCTATGGGGTTCTTGTCCCTCAGGACTCTATGTTCTTAGAGAGCCAGGTGTGGAAGCTGTGGCCCAGCTGACTGGAGGAAGGCCCTGTGCCAGCCATGTATGAAGGGGTCTGGTGGAAATGCTGGAGTGGAGGGCTCTGCAAGGGAAGGAACTGGCTTCTGGGAAGGCTGGTGGTGACTTGCAAACATGCCTACTGGCAGTTTCTGCCAGATGAACTTATCAGCCCTTTCTTTCTGCCAGAGCTGCCAGACAATCTGCCTGTGTTAATTCCAGACAAAAGGGACCCCTCTCTTGCCATGACTTGGCTGGCCCTGCTTCCCAGCCCCCTTATTCAGGCAGGCCTGCAGGCCTGGCATTTGAGTCAGGAGCCTCCACCCTTAACCAGCACTGGCCCCTGCTCTCTCCATCAGGCCTGGAAGAAGAATCAGTAGCAGGAAGCTCTCTCCCATGGGAAGAAACTGAGGATGGGCACTGGCCCTGGGCCATCAGTTCCCTGGGAACAGGTCAGAGTAAAAGTCTTAGAATCCTATGTCCAGAGGAAGTTTGATTCGTGAAGGTGTCTGCTGGATTTGGTCTGAACTAGAACCAAGGTATTAGTTTAAATCATATCAACTCCAAGCAAACACTAGGACATTTGCCTTGGTCATAGCACAGGGCTTGGACCCTTGGGGATAACTGCCAACCACGAGGTAGGACAGCCAATAACTTGCTTCCTACCTTCCCAAACAGAAATTGAATCTCTATGTGCTACTGGCTGTTAGGCAATGGCTGTGATGTGGGGTTGAGTAAATTGGCCTCTGGCAGCAAGGGCTCATACTTCAGTGGAGGACACAGACCTTAATCAGATAATCTTCCTGGAGCTGCAGGCTAGGGGTCTAAGTGCAGGAAACAGTAGGGAATGAAGGCCTAGTAGAGTTGAGGGCTGACAGGCCTGAAGAGCCTCATTTTCAACCTCTTGATCAGTCCTGTCCAGGTCCATACCACGTGGGCCCTTTGGACAGCTACTCCTGGGTGTGCCCTAGTCTCACTCTAGGTCCTGCCCTCCAACTGGCTGTGAGCACCAAGACTGGCCTGGGGTGGCCTAGGCACTGCTGGGGTTCTGAGGGTGAGTTACTGGGGACCTTATGCTGAGCCCCAGCGTGGGCTGTGTAAGGAGGAGAAATGATTTGGCTCTCAGAACTAAAAGGAGTAAAAGGTCTTAACCTTACGGCTCCCACCCAACCTAGGGAACTAGGAAGACAGCTGTCTACTTCCCTTTCCAACTTTGGTATGGACTCCAGTAGGGGCGGATTGGGCTGTGGGGAGGGCTGGTTTGGCCCCAGGAGGCTGGTTCAGCTCTGGCTAGCCAGGTCTTCTGACTTCTAGGGCCTGATGGAACAGGGGTTTTGGAGAACCCTGATTCCAGACAAACACAAAGAAAGATAGCAATGAGGCCCACAGTTTAGGACTGTTCTGTCCTGGGGGAAGGAACACAGATAGAATCTGCCAAGGCTGGGCTGGGGGAGGGGGAGGGGGAGAAAAAAAGTATCAGGGCCAGCCTGTGGCCCCAGCACCTCCAGCTTAACCCCATACATGGGGAGGCAGGCACTGGAAAGGATTTGGCTATAAGGGATTTAGGCAAGCTCAGGTCCCTTCTCTCTCTTCCCAGGACAGGGAAGAGCCTATCCCACCCTTGGGCACCAACTAGTTAAGGTAGAGTCCCTCCCTCTACTAGAGCTCTGGGTGTGGTTGGGCATTGAGTGCTGAACCCTGTAGGCCAGAATGAAGCCTGGTACCTCATCCAGCAAGATCAATGCCCAAAACAGCTACTCTGGCATCTGTGGATGGTCAGTGAGGTCTGAAGAGTGGTGCTACTTCTTTGTAGATGGTAGTACCTGGAGATAGATGCCTCTGTACCCACTGCTGTCTTTCAATTTGGAAAAAACAGATAGATATATAACTATATAGACAGACATTAAAAGACCCAGCAGAACCTATGGCTGGAAAGCAGTGGCTGGTGGTGGAGTGGGTGGCAGACTCTCTGAACTGAAAGGGTGAATGAGAGAATATATTTTGTTTAGAAACCCAAATGACTTTCTGCATTCTTAGCTTTTTGAAAGCAGCAGAATCCTAGAGCTGGATTTGAGAGGCCATTAACTTTTTAGCTTTAACATCTAAAGGATGATTTGAAGCCTTTTCCCTGGTCTTTAGTTCCTTTCTTTCTAGTCTCTGTGAATGAGGTTTGGAGCCTAAGCACTTAAGTATAGAGAATTGCAAACAGAGGCATTCCTTTCTGCTCTCTCTGAAATTTGTTTCTCCCAGATACTCCTGAGGAGAGAGAGAAAGCAGGAGAGCCCCAGAGCTGTCTGGGATCCATCTAGTAAGGAAACTCTGGCAGGTGTCAGTCAGTTCAGTGTTCAGAATGTGCTTGCTGACAAGAGTGCAGGCCTAGAATTCCAGCCTGGCCACAGGCCAGGGATGGAATACACTCATTCTGTTGGGGGTGTGGGGTATAAAGGCAGTCCACCACAGGTCCCATTCCTGGACCTATTCAGTAACTGTCAGGTTCAGTAACTCTCAGGTCAGGGGCCTCTGGGGGGGACCTCCCCACAGGTAAGCCCTGGGGAGAGCTACTTTAAGACTCTCCACTTGAAGAAAGGACTGTCCCCAGCAGTAACACCTCCCCACTCCCAACCTCCTACCCCCCTGTCTTTTACTCCCCCCTCCAAAAGAATGCGAGCTACAAGAGGTGACCAGCGCCTGCCAGTCAGAGCTATTTTTGGCGCCAGAGGAGGCATAGGATTCCAGCCTTCCAGGCAGGGGAAGGGGAAGAAGGTTAGGCCCGAGGTGCTTCCCCGACTGCCCTTCCTATTGTGAGAGAGGCCCTAGGAGATGAGCTAGCTTCTCGCCTCTCCTGGCCCTGGCCTCAGTTTCCCCATCCGCGTTATAGCCAGACAGCGAGGCCTTCGTTCTTTGCAATTGAGAGGACGCTTCCTTATTGTTCTCATGGCTTAGAAATATCCCTTGATTTGTGTTCAAGGGAAATTAGGAGGGCTGAATGCGATCCATCGGCGGCCAGTTGTGGTTAGACCAGTTCGCCGGCCTGACTAGCCAGGTTAGTCTTAGAGGCCCAAAGGCATGAGGTTGGGCGGGGCGCCCCTCCCCCCAAGTCCTGGTCCTGAGGTCTCCTGGTGACACTGACCAGCCAGGGTGCATCCGGAGGCCGACCCGACGGACTGTGGGGTCGTAGTTTCCATAATGAGGCGTGGCATTTCGGGCGGGGGCGTGGCGGGCCAATGAGCAGAGAGGAGCGGGCGTGGGCGGGGCCTGTGCGCGGGTGCGGCGCGCTGCGGGGCGGCAGACGCAGGCAGAAGCGGGAGGTGCGCGGACGGCTAGTCGGCGCCGCGCAGAGCTAGCCGTCGGATTGGCTGTGGCACTCGCGTGTCAGGCGGTTGCTAAGCTCCGGCCGCGCGCCCCGCCCTCGCGCTCGGCGCCCTCTCACCTCCCGGTACGTGCTCGCGCGGAGGCTGCGGCGCGGCGCTCGCGCTCCTTGGGCTCGGCGGTGGCAGCGGCGGCAGCTTCGCGCCGAGTCCCCGGGGAGCGGCGGCGGTGGCGTCCTGGGGCCGGGAGGAGCGAACACCTGCCGCAGCCCGCCCGCCGGCGCTGGGTGAGTGAGCCACCCGCCCCCCGCCGCCGTGCCTGGCCGCTCGGGCCCCCAACCCTGCCGCCGCCTGAGCCTTCCGCGGAACACCTGCTGCTGCTCGCTGTTCGGCCCGGGGCGGGGACACGGCCGCGGACGTCCTTGCGGGTGAGGAGGCGGTGCTGCCCGGGCATAGCCGCCCCTTTGCTCTCGGCCCTGCAGGCGAAGGCTCGGAGCGTTCGGCTGCAAGGCCCGGGCCGCGCGCCGCGGCGATCAGCCAGGCCTTAGCCCTGCTCGCGCTCCTGGGAACGCGGGGCCTGCCGTCGGCCGCGGGCGTGTGCGGCCTGTGGGCCGCCTCCCGGGCTTCCAGTCGTCGGGGGGTCGCAGCCCAGTTAGGAAGGATCCCTACTATGTGGCGACGAGCCCTCGCCAGAGTCAGGGAAGGGCACCACCACCGCTCGGTCTGAGCTGCTCAGACCCTTGAGGGTCTGTCCCCCCGCTCCCGCCCCCGGCTTGAACTCCTTTGGAAATCTAGTTACTATCTTTTCACTTGATATTTGGAAGACCAGGTTTATCTGCGTGAATATTTGGAAAATACCTCCATAGAAAATGTTGTATCCGCTCAGAATCCTTTTGCCATAAACTCACAGTTAATTTCTTACAAACTCAACTGGTAATTTAAAATGCATCTTTTAATCTCTTCAACTTGAGAAACTCTTAGATTTGTAAATTGAGTTACTTCAGAGTTAGTTTTATTGGCGATTATGAAGAAGTTTTGCCTGGTCTGGACAAGAGCCTGAGACAGCACCTTTATTGCCTAGAGTTCTAACTTAAGAGTCCAGCCTGTCGTTTCCCTAAATAAGCCAATGGAAGTGACTCCTGGCATAGAAGCCAGACTCTGAGGGTGGGTGGTATTTATAAGGACATAAGTCCAGGTAAAGAGTTGGGTGTGCTTCCTTCCAGGTGTTTTGGAAAGTCTCATGTAGATGGGATATTGTAATTTTATCAGGTTGTTCTATGCTTAATGTTCAGAGATTTATAATTTTGTAATGTTGTTATTCTAAAAAAGAATTCGACCTTTACACATTTTGGAGGCATAAAAATTCATAGTTGAATATGGAGAAGTTGAATTGAACTTTATTTTTGCTTTCGGGTCAAGGAAGAAGAGCTCTGGCTTGCATGCCTAAAAGTGGCTAAGGAGCTGTTTTGTGGAGAAATCAGATTTTAGTAGGAAGTTAAATGCATAGCGTGAGCCTGTTCTAGATCTGTGGGATATCGTGTAAAAGTAAGCAGCATTATAGAGAAAACAAAACAACTGGCCGGGCACTGTGGCTCATGCCTGTAATCCTAGCACTTTGGGAGGCTGAGGCAGGAGGATCATTTGAGGCCAGGAGTTTGAGATCACCCTGAGCAACATAGGTAAGGCCTTGTCTCTACAAAAAAATACAAAATTTAGCTGGGTGTGGTGGTGCGAGCTCTCAAGTAGTCCCAGCTACTTGAGAGGCTAAAGCACTTGAGCCCCAGAGTTTTTTTTTTTTTAAACAGTCTCACTGTGTGGCCTGGGCTAGAGTGCTGTGGCGTCAGCTTAGCTCACAGCAACCTCAAACTCCTGGGTTGAAGTGATCCTTCTGCCTCAGCCTCCTGAGTAGCTGGGACTACAGGCATGCGCCACCATGCCCGGCTAATTTTTTCTATATATTTTTAGTTGTCCAATTAATTTCTTTCTATTTTTAGTAGAGATGGGGTCTCACTCTTGCTCAGGCTGGTCTCGAACTCCTGAGCTCAAA
>CAUYPO010042598.1:0-12407 GCA_963574435.1 Cheirogaleus major
AAACACTCAGTTGCATCAGCAGGAGAACCGAAGTCCACCGCAGAGCCATCGTGCTGCAGTGCATTGCTGCTCTCTTCCGCCCTTCCTCATGCTTATATCCAAGCACAGGTCAGTCAAGTTAAAATTCAACTCCTACACTTAAAAGTAACTACATTAACTGAACAGACTGAACATGTGTTTGGTAAGTGGACATATCAAAGTTAGATGAGTTCATATTTACTCAAGTTTGTTTAATGTCCCTTTTATGTTTGTGAGTGCTATAATCCAGCCAATTTTGATGACTTTGCATGTGCAGGTAGTCTGTTTTATGTAATGTATTCTAGAATAGTGTCAAAAACTGTGACAAGTGAGAGGCTCCTTTGTGTGCAGTCCCTTGATACAGAAGTAGAAATAAAGCATTGTGTAGCTGAGTCAGTATTTTTGAATATCATGGTTCAAAGTTTTGTTTTTATAAATCTTTGTTGATAGGTAATGTATATACTATATGATTCACTATTATGGTTTAAAATTTAATGTTTCCTAAATGTGTTCATAGAACTGCACATCCACTGCAATGAAGAGTCTTATGTCCCTAAATGATTCCCTGTCCACTCTAGTTTCATCTCCCCACCCTTCCTTTCTCCACCCCCCCTGCCCTAACCAACCAATAACATAATTTCTGTACCTATAAATTTTCAATTTCCGTACAATTTGATAAATGGAACTTAACTATGTGGTCCTTCATGAGTTGCATATTTCACTTAGCATAAAATTTTAAAAGGAGGATGCATGGTGGCCATTATATAGGAACTTCATTCCTGTTTATTGCCAAATAATATTGCATCATATGGATATACCCATTTGATTTAATTGTCTGTCAATTGATGGAGATTGATTTTGTCCAATTTTTGTCTTTTGCAAAAGCCAAAATTATTAATATATTATTAACATAGACTCTTCCATTAATACTTCCAATAAACATGAATGCGGTTTATTTTTTGTTAACAGTTTTATGGTGTGTATTATTGCTTATTAACATTCATGTACAGGTTTTGTTTGGACATATTTTGATTTCTCTTGGATGTATGTCTAGAATTAGAATTACTGGGGCATAGGCCAGCTGTGTATTTACCCTTTTGAGGAACTGTTAGACTGTTTTCCACATTGGCTGCACTATTTTACATTCCCACCAGCTATTTATGAGGCTTTCAATTTCTCCACATCCTTGCAAGCCCTTTTTTAATATATCTTTTGATTATAACCAGTGGGGGTGAAGTGATACCTCAGTATTTTCTAAAGGTGTCGAGCTTTTTTTCATTTGCTTTTCACCTGTTGTATATTTTTTCTTGACTGAAATTTTTATTCAAATTTTAGTCCATTTTTGAGTTGCTTATTTGTCTCATATTGAGATGTATTTTTTAAAAGATATTTTTATAATAGTTCCTCATTAGGCATATAATTTGCAAATATATTGTCCAGTTCTGGTTGTTTTCTTTTCACTTTCTTGATGGTGTCCTTTGAAGCACAAAATTGCTTATTTTCATCAAGTCAAGTTTATCTATTTTAATTTGATTGCTTTTGCTTTTGGCGCCATATCTAAGAAACTAATAACAAATCTAAGTTCACAGAAATTAATCTCTATGTATTATTTTTAGAGTTTTATAGTTCTAGCCTTACACAAGTTTTTGATCTATTTTGAGAATTTGAGGTAGGGGGTTCAACTTTATTCTTTTATATGTGGATAATCAGTTTTCCAATCAGCATTTGGTAAACAACCTGCTCTTTTTCCATTTAATAATTTTGTCACTCTTGTCAAAAGGCATAAATGTGGGTGAGCATGGTGGCTTAGGCATATAATCTCAGCACTGTGAGAGGCGGAGGCGAGAGGATCACTTGAGTCCAGAACTTCCAGACCATACTGGGATACACAGGGAGACCATATCTCCACAAAACAGACAAAGAAAATATTAGCCAGGCTTGGTGGTATGCACCTGTAGTCTTATGTACTTGGTAGGGTGAGGTGGGATGATGGCATGGGTCTAGGAGTTGGAGGTTGCAGTGAGCTATGTTCATGCCACTACAATCCAGCCTGGGCAACAGAGTCAGACTTTGCCTCTAAAAAAACCCAAAACACAAAAAACAAAAAACTGTGAATGTGTGGATATATATTTGGATTCCAAAACTGATTTCACTGGATTTCCTTGATCTATATGTTTATCTGCATGGCTGTACCACACACTATCACACTCTCTTGATTATCACAGTTTTGTGTTTGTCTTTAAAAGTAGGAAGTGTTTCTTCCAATTTACTTCTTTATTTTAAGAATGTTTAAGCTATTTCTTTTAATTTTATTCCTTTTTTATTCTTTCACGTGGATGTTTCCCTATGTTGCCCAAGCCAGGCTTGAAATCCTCATCTTAATTAATCTTCCAGGCTATGCTTTCAGATTAGTTGGGACTATGAGTATTACTGGAAGTTCAGTACTTGTCCCCAAAGCCACATCAGAAGAAAGGGGACAAAGGTTCTGAAGAGAAGGAAAGGGAGGTTCATTAATTTGCTGGCAAATGAGGAGGATGGAGAGTCTTGTCTTACAATGCCAGCTTCCTCTCTATTAGCAGAAGTACAGAGTTTTTAAAGTGTGGGTATTCAGCTTCAAGTTATTGCTATTTAACTATAGCTCATGCTTCTGATCAATCCCGTCTCCAGTGAAGACAATCTCATGACCTGGACAGTTCCATTGAGCCATCTCCTATGGTACAAAGTACAAAGGACACTTCCCTGCCCCTCCTGACCACTGGTCTGGGGCAGGGATGAAGGTTTTAATTCTCAAAAAGTGTGGGGGAGGTTTTAAAGAGACATCTTTCAATACATTTCACACTTTTCTAGGTCTTTCCCTGCTACATATTCCCCATTGTCAATATTCTCCTTGTGTATCTGTGGGAGGGATGATGCAGTCATCAACCAGCTTCCTCCTGAATTGGGGTGATGTTTCAGATGGAAGGTTTACATTTATTTATGTAATTGCAAAGCTTTGGCAATAGAGTTATAGAAATAAAGAATGCCACCAATGACCAGGTAACAAATGGCATAAGGAACAATTACAAACATGAGGATTGACAAGGTGAAATTGGGGATACCTGACAAGAGAAATTTTATCCCAGTTGGTGTCTAATTCACCAGTAGGATCGTGGGTCTTGCTGTCACCTGGTACATTACATCTGATGGTGGGCGGGCAAGAAGGAGACGTGGCTTCTCTGAGTGTGGAGCTATTGATTGCACCCTGAAGGTGATCCGAGAAACCACCTTCTGCAAATTCTGAAATCATTTACATGAAAAGTTTCACCAACTGAGGCCTAGGATGACAAACCCAGCTTTGAGACAGATCAGGAGAAGAAGTAATAACCCAGGGAAATCATCACTAAGGACTTGTATGTCCATCTGATAGACAGAACAAATTAACTAAATAAAGATCAGTGAAAATATCAACATTTTCATTTTTCCTTGTTCTTAAACAGATACATTAGATCACCTAAAGGCTAGCACATCCGCTGCGGGATTCGGTCCTCTTCTTCCTTGTGACACCTCTTTATTCTGGCATGATGTTTTTACTCCTAATGATTTCAATAAGGTGTGAGTTGTTAAAGGCAATTCATAGGATCCCTTCCTCTTCTCTACTTCCAACTGCGGCAAGGACCTGAAACAAGCAAACTCATGCATAATGGCTAGTATCTGACCCAGTGTTTGACATATTGATTTACTTTGCTTACTTTATTCATGGTTGTATTACCTTACTTACCTTGGGGAGATAGGAAGGATCTCTCATAAACTATTTCTTAGGGGCTTAAGTTAAGCCTGCTTCAAGGGGCTACCCTTACCTGGAGGAGGGCAAGCAACATCCTTCCTTCTTTAGATCGGTTTCCTTCATCAATTCTAAGATGCACACAACTTACATTCTAGATTTCGGACTTTCCTAACTTTCTGGGTTATCTCTGCTACAGAGGGTCCATTATCACTCTGGATGGAGGAAAGGAGACTATGAACATCATGATGACCTGCGGGATCATTTAGTTCACCATGTGCAGCTACTTGGAGAAGCAGTTCACCAGTTTCTCACTTGGGATCCACTCGAAGAAGCTCATGGGCTATAGCAGGACATTGTTAAGCAGATGCAGGTGTAGACATCAGGAAGAAAAGACCAGCCCCCCCCCCGAGTGGACACTGCCATGGAGTAGTCAATCACTGTGATACCTTATGAAATGCCCAGGGCATCGTGGAGTGGGCTAGTGGATCCTGTCAACCATGGGGGTATCAGTCCTGAGACTAAGCCAATAGTTAGATGCCAGGGTGACAGCATGGTTATACAAGAAGAGCAAAATGCTCAGGAAGGAGATCAATAGTCTGACAGCCTTCATATAACCCTTGACAGAGACAGCTTGACCTTCCCTGTCTAAGCCTTGTCTGCCTCCATCAGCCTTAAGGTCTCTTCTTTCTTCAGCTTGGCCATGGTGTTGTGGTTCCTGCTGATGTATGTCCTCACTGTAGAAGGAAGAGCTGCTGAGCTGTCTCTGTAGATGCTTGCCCATGGTATTCATCACCAGCATGCCATTCTCCATCCGTTTGGCCTCTGTACCTGGAGTGTTGATGCCCATCATCCCACCATACTCCAAGGCCTGTTCCTGTTCTGTCCTAGTGTATGCATGTAGGAACTCAGTGAAGGCCCTGTCCCAGGCCAACAGATCCTGGTAGGAGGCCATGTCAGTACTTCAGACATTCTCTTCATTTGTGGAGGAGAAGCCCCTACCCAGCTTTAAGTGGTATCTACCAATACAAGCCTAGGCATGTGAGTGAAACTGCTAATCATTTAAAGGGTGGGCCCCACATGTTGAGATTGATGTACAGCAGGTTGTACTTCTGTCCTTAGACTGCCCCAAGCAAATAAACAGTTTGTTGCAAATGGGGTCTTCCAAAAGGAGTTAGCACCAAATCCATTAAGACTGTGGTCCCCAAACCTCAGGCCCCAGACTGGTACTGGTCCGTGACCTGTTAGAAACTGGACCACACAGCAGGAGGTGAGTGGCGGGTGAGTGAGCAAAGCTTCATCTGTATTTACAGCCATTCCCCTGTACTTGCATCGCTGCCTGAGCTCCACCTCCCCTCATTTTGTGAAAAAATTCTCTTCCATGAAACCAGTCCCCGGGGACAAAAAGTTTGGGGACCACTGCATCATGCCCCTAATGTGTGCATTCATGTAGTTGCCTCATAAGAGGTCAAACAAAAGCTTAGGTAGGAGAATGAGTCCATGAGAATTCTATCTCCACTTAGCTCTGCTACTCCAAATATCAGACCCTCAGCATTTAGTTTTAAAGTGGATCTAAATCTGGCCAGGGTATCAAGCCTGTGAGGAAAAGATTACCTCCAGCAGCCTGATTTCCTTTTGCAACATAATTGCCTCCATTTTATTTTCTTTCCAGACCAGGAAGGTGCATGTTGGCCACCTGCTTGGGCTCAGCCATAGCTTGTATTAGGGTCCTAATTTCAGTGGAATACTTAATAATACTTAGTGTCCTTATTTTCTGCTGTCAGGAGCCTGCTTTGTTTCCAAATGGCACCACAAGCATGGACAATCATAAAAGCACATTTAAAGTCCATATAAATGTTTACCTTTATTCTTCTGGATAACTGAAGAGCTCTGGTTAAACCAATAGGCTCAAGTTTCTGGGTGGTAGTCCCAGGCAGTAATGTGTTTGATGATCATTGTATATCCAGTCCCTTGTTATCCCTGACGCTGCTCCCACCAGTGAAATGATCCCAATTTGGCTCCGGCACCAACTGATCCGACACATTCATCTTGCTAGAACATGCAGCCTCCAGAACATCCGAACAGTGATGCAGCAAAGGCTCATTCTCTTCAGCTGGTAACGGGGTAGCAGGATTGTGAATAGACACAGTCTTTAATAACAAGTCACAAGTCACTGCTACTGCCCAGAGGCAAAGAGGCCATCCTCTCACGGTATTTTTCAGTGTCTTTGACAAGTATGCCACCGGCCATGGGATGTCTCTCAGTACCTGTCTCCTTCCTTGTTTTTCATGAATTATAATTTCAGGCAACCCCAAATTGGGGAAAGTCATTGATCCAGATGAGGGATTCTACATCTGTCCATTTAAGGGCCCGGTATAAGAGCTTTACTATTTGTCCAAAATTAGATATCCAGATGTGACAGAACCGTGTCATTCCTAGGAACCCTCACAGTTGTCACGGGTTCCCTTGTTAATTTGTAATCCCAGAGAAGTAACCTGCTATTTACAAATCTGTCCAATTGCAGGTTCCACAAGTCCCCCACTAAGCTCCCATCAAACAGAGCAGGGGAACCGTTTTAAACCCATGAGTCCACTCCAGTCCCAGGATCCTGCCATGTAAATGCACCTGAGTACCATTCAAGTTCCTCAGCCACAGCTTGCCTAGGGCTGACTCACTGCTGCCTTGCCCCCCACCCCCGTTCGGCTTGCTGAGCACTGTGCATGGCCGGTGCCAGGGCCTGGGTCAGTGGCCAGCGGGGAGAGGCCTGGACCACTTTTGGCCATGCAGCTTTGCCCCAGTCGAGGCCCCACTGTCAATTTTACCCGGGGATCCTGTGGGGAGTATTTGGATTGCAGCCACTAATGAGGCAGGGGTCTCTGGGTCCCTTCCTTCATCATTTGAATCCTGGACTTGGGAAAGAAAGAAACATTTGCTCTCCTGGGGGTTTCTTATTACCTGGAGCTCATTGCAATTTTGTGCAATGCTCTTTCCAATGTCCTTCCTCTTTACAAAAAGCGAACGTCAATCTGGGGTGACTCTTTCTGTCCTTACTTTGCACATGCAAGCCTCCTATCTGAGAAAGTAAATTGCCCTGCCCTGGCGATAGGTGCTCTCTGGCTAATTTGAGTTCTCTGCTGGGTCTTAGAAGTAGAGACTATTATCAGCACCGAGTCATAACCTAGTGGGGGTTGGATTGAAAATTAGCTCCTGTCATGGCAGCAGACAGCAGTTGCCATGGTCAAGGCTCAGCATGGAGGCCCACTTCCCAGGCCAGCTCTGGGCCTCTGATGGGGCCTCATCATCCCAGGCTCGAGTGCAACTGAGCTCACAGTGCCTTCCCAGGGATCTCCCCATCTGTATCAGGTGCTCCCTCCCTGCCCCCCATTTGCCTCTTGCTGCCTGGTAGCAGGTCACACTCACCAGTGGGCCTTCCTACCGTGTCCACCTCTGGGGCTGCGCCAGTGCCCAGCAGCCAACCCAGAATGGGTGCACACCAGGGGAATCTGTTTAGCTAAGAGAAAGCATCATAAAGGCCTGTAGTACTCAGGGTAATGAGGACCCCAGCAGACTGAGCTTCAGCATGGCTGAGCCAATGGTGCCCCCCAGGCTGGGAGAGATCCGGCAGTGGGCTAGCCGGGTTCATGAGATCCAATCTAGTTAATCCCTGTTCACTTTTATCTATTCCACTCAATGCCCATAGAGGTCCCTCTTGTATTATTAACTTTATCCCAAGACTTTATGCAATTGCATGGAAGATTGTACATGTGGGATCTCATCCCATTTACCTGGCCTTTGACAAAATAATTCCAGTTTTAAGATAGTATAATAATTTATTATTGTGTTCAATGGCCACTTCTCCTCACACTCCAACATGTATGTTGGCCAAGCTATATTATAATAATACACCATTCTTTCTTTAGATATAGGTTCATAGGTATAAATTAACCATTCAGCCAAAACTTTTCCCAAGGTATTTTCACGTGGAACAGAATCAGAGCCTCCCATCTTAGGACAAAACTCACAAATAATCAAGCATAGACAATATAAGGCAATCCCAATGCACACAATCTAAAATGTCATGGCCTTCCAAACAAATGGGGACCACTAAAACTAAGAACCAAATTCTCTCAAATGAAAACCAACCTCTCCTTATTGCCGACAAAGGAACTCCAAATGTAAAGCAGATTCCCTGGTTCCACTACCTCATGACTTCCACCCCTAATGGCACCTCCAAGCAAATCCAACAGGAAGGTGTGAAAACCTCCCCCATATGGGTGGAATCAAGAGTCCCAGAATGCATGCTGGGAAACTCACTTAACTACTTCAGTACTGCGCTCACCGGCCATGAACCCTCGCCCACAGCCGGCACTCATAGTCCGCACAGTAGTTTGTACTGTGCATTGATGATGGATCCGTTTTGCTCTTGTGTGATGAGGAAAGCTTTAAAGCACTGAAAGCTTGTTTTACTTTACAGGAAGCTTTAGGGAAATAACTATAATAACTCCTACTAAGGACTTGTTAAAAGGTCACAGATTCGTAGTAACTTATTAGCTGAAAATATACACTGCAACTGCAGAGATAAAGGTAAAAGCTTTTGGCTGTTGGCTAAAGTCAATGCTCGGCTGTGCGCCTTCATATCACGGCTGTCAGCTAAAGTCGACACTGGGCTGTGTGCGTTCATCTGTGGCTGACGACTGTAGTCGACACTGGTACCGAAGTGGTTAAACAACAATGACTGAGACTGTCGTGACTCTTCCCAAATCCGTTACCTCCTTATCAACAAGTTTCCAGTTGGTTAGCACTGTGTCAATTCCAAGGAGAAGGAGAATGGAGTACTCCGGAGCTAAAACAGGCTCTGGCAGCTGCTGGAGCCATCCCTTACTCTTCCCATTGAAAAGAAGTTGCTCCTACTGGCAAAGACCCATGGCTTGACCTCAGGCTACTCTCTGCCTTTTTCAGTAGTCACAGGGTGCCATTCCACTGGGGCACTGACAGTCCTACCAGGGACACCAAGTTCTGTTGCTGAACATTTTGCACTTGTCCCTGAGGCTGCATCGGAAGAATGAGGACAAGTGGTTTGAAGAGAAGGAAAGGGACATTTGTTACTTTGTCAGCAGGTGAGGAGAATGGAGACTCTGGTCTTAAAATGTCTTCATCCTCCCTATCAACGTAAACGCAGAGGGAGGGTTTCCAACTTCAGCGTATTGCTGTTTAGCTACAGTTGACGGTGCTGATTGATCCCATCTCCAGTGAAGACAATCTGTGACTTCTGCCTGGACAGTTCCTTTGAGCCGTCTCCTGTGGTACAAAGAACAAAGGATACTCCCCTAACCCTTCTGACCACTGGCCTGGTCAGGGATACAGGTTTTAATTCCCGAGAAGAGTGGGGGTGGTTTTAAAGAGACATCTTATAATAAATTTTGCCTTTTTCAGGCCATTCCCTCTGTTACACAGGTATGGGCCACCAATATTGGCTTTTTCGGACGATTTTTAGATCCCTTGAACATCTATATAAGTTTTAGGATCAGTTTATCAACTTATGTAAAGAAGCTAGCTATGATTTGTATTAGAATTGCAGTGAATCTACATATGAATTTGGGGAGTATAGTAAGACCATTATAACAATATTTAGAGTTTCAATCCAGGAACATGAGATACCATTTCATTTAATTGTATATTCTTTAATTTCTTTCTGCAGTGTTTTATAGACTTCACTGTGCGGTTTGAAAATATTTTGTTGTTGTTTTGTTAAATTTATTCGTAAGAATTATGTTGTTTTTGATGGTATTTTAAGTGTGATTGTTTGAAACTGAATTTTATTTTGAATTTTCATTGCAGTTATCAGGAGGATAGTTTTTTTGTGGTTGTTTATTGATCCTATACATTTAAAAACTTGCTTTATTTGTTTATCGCTCTATTTTTCAGTGGATTCCTAAAGATTGTTCTCTATTTTGATATCATATCATATTGCAATAGAGATAGTTTAACTTCTTTCTTTCTAATATGGACTCTTTTCATTTCTTTTTTTATGCCTATTTGTGTTGGTTAGAACTTCTAATGTAATGTTGACTGGAAGGGAACAAAATGGATTTATCCTTTTTCATGAAGTATGATGTTAGCTATTTTGTTTTTGTTTTTGTTTTTAATAGACACCATTCTTCAATTTGAGGAAGTTCCCCTCTATATCTGGTTTAGTGATGATTTTTTTGATGAAATGTATTGGATTACATCAAATGATTTTTATGCATGTATTGAAATGGTTATGCAGGTTTTGTTTTTTATTCTAATGATGCATTTATATTAATTAATTTTTGAGATGTTAAGACATTCTTGTATTTTGGGGATAAATTTCAATTGTTTATGGGATATAATCTTATTTATATTACTGGATTGTATTTGCTAACCTACTGTTGATTTTTTTTCTATGATTACAGCAGTTATTGATCTATAGTTTTCATTTTTATAATGTTTATATGGGGAAGGAAAAACTTCCCTTCACCCTCTGAAGATTCACTATAAAATCACCTGGCAAAAGGAAGATCAATTAGATAGAAGACACCTTTGTTGTGCAGGTTCTATATTATCACAAATTACAACTAAGACATTATTTCTAATATCAAAGGCTGAAAATGAGAGTGAAAGCAACCAGGTCAATCTATCTAAAGGGACATGAGAAAAAGAAAACAAGTTAGTGAAACCAAACACTTTCCCAAATAGTTTGAGTTTATGATAGGAAACAGGTAAGGAGCTGTTATTTTCTAATTCCACATTTGTTCACCTAGGAAATGACTAGAAGCAAGTAAAATTCTTTCCATGTCTTTTAGGAATGATGTGTTGCTGAGGCTGGATGTTTTATATAAGCCAAGCAGCACTACTAGTCTTCCCTCCAAAACTGTAAGGGTGAGATTTTTTTATACAATTCTAATTATTGACTAATTTTTAACAGAACCTAAAACAGCCAAATCCTATACCAAATTGAACTAAAGAATTCTGAGCATTTGCAAGAGAGCATTGATACTGTGAGTAGACTTCTTCCTGTTCTTGTGTTCATGCATGACACGTAAACTAAAAGTGAATACAAATTTTAACATAATTTCTGAATTAGAACAATTCATATCAATAGAAACCTATATAGTTTTTCACATTTTTATTATCTCCCACTTTTCCCATTCTCTTTGCCGTAAAATATTTCTATCCTTTAAAATGGTAGTAAATCCTTTGTAAACAAAGATTGACTTGACAAAATAAATTGTTTATCATGTTGTCACAGGGGGAAGGAAATCATATACCACAATCCCTTGTTGCTGGAATCAACTGGACCAGTCCTATCTATGATTATCAGGTATGGCAGATTCAGACCTAGATCTAATTACTCCCCTTTTTTTTTCTTTCCCGCTGCAGCAAACATCCGGAAAAAACACAGACAACACTTTGTGATGATGAATATAGCAGTTGCCACACAGGCCAGCAGGAGCCCAATCACATCCAAAGAGTGGTACTGGAACCAGGTGAGGTCGTGGGCTGCAACCCGCAGGTGTTTGGCTCCTTTGTGGCGCATGACAAACTCGATCCAGAAGGCTGCTCGATCGAGAGGCTTCATTGGCTGATCATGATGAATTCTTGATAATTTCATAGCATTCTCTTTATACCTGGAAAAAAAACATAAAGATTCCAACACTGAAAGTAAGTTTATTGGCTAAACACATAAAATTCATGAAAGGTTTTTGAAAATGTCATACAAGTGATTGAAAGTAAATGCTATAAAACTGACAAAAATTTGAAGATCTTAATATGTCATATTTTAATAAAAGTTATATGTTTGGCTTTTTATTTGAAGTTTATCACTAAGAAATCTTTGTAAGAGTGAAAATGGAAGGTCAGTTGGGAAAATTAATATTTTCAAGCAGAGGAAATATTTGGAATCATTCTAAGTGCTGTAAGTAAGGTAGTGGAAATGCAATCTGAAAAATATCATCTTTATGTTTTCAAAAGGGAATTGTGTCATAGTGGGTGACATGCCTCCTAAGCAGTGTGTCTGCTTCTATTCTCCTCTTCACTCTTCTACTTCTGTTTCCTACCCAGGACTCAGAATGATTATTTTTGAAACCCATGTCTCATTATCACTTTGCCTGATTAAGATTTTCATCTGCTTTCCCATCTCATTAAGAATATACCCAAATCTCTCCATTGGTCTATAAGACCCTACATCACCAAATACAGGAACTTCTAGTCATAACACTTTTCTCAGGCACACTGTCTTCTAGAGACATTATCTTTTATTTCATTTATTTATTTATTTTTTATTTCAGCATATTATGTGGGTACAAATATTACGGTTATGTATATTGCCCATTCCCCCCCTCCTCCCTCAAGGCAGAGCCTCAGGGATGACCATCCCCCAAACGTTGCACATCTCATTCATTATGTTTCTGTATACCCATCCCCTCCTCCCCCCTCCCACCTACCCAACACACGACAAATGTTAATCCTATATGTCCACTTAGGTGTTGATCCGTTAATACCAATTTTCTGGTGAGTACATGTGGTGCTTGTTTTCCATTCTTGAGATACTTCACTTAGTAGAATGGGTTCCAGCTGTATCCAGGAGTATACAAGAGGCGCTATATCA
>CAUYPO010042599.1:0-21239 GCA_963574435.1 Cheirogaleus major
GGATCGCTCAAGGTCAGGAGTTCAAAACCAGCCTGCTTGAGCCCAGGAGTTTGAGGTTGCTGTGAGCTAGGCTGATGCCACGGCACTCACTCTAGCCTGGGCAACAGAGTGAGACTGTGTCACAAAAAAAAAAAAAAAAAATTTGGCCAGGCACGGTCGCTCATGCCTGTAATCCTAGCACTCTGGGAGGCCGAGGCGGGTGGATCGCTCAAGGTCAGGATTTCGAAACCAACTTGAGCAAGAGTGAGACCCTGTCTCTACTAAAAATAGAAAGAAATTAATTGGCCAACTAAAAATATATAGAAAAAATTAGCCGGGCATGGTGGTGCATGCCTGTAGTCCCAGCTACTCGGGAGGCTGAGGCAGAAGGATTGCTTGAGCCCAGAAGTTTGAGGTTGCTGTGAGCTAGGCTGACACCACCGCACTCTAGCCCGGGCAACAGAGTGAGAGTCTATCTCAAAAAAAACAAAAAGTTAACAAATGATTATCAGATTTGCCTGAAAATCAGTTATCTTTTCTTTCTCAAAGGAATTATATCTGTGCTGCACTCCTGTATATTTATTTGCCTTCTCCCTTCATCTGAGTAATGGAGGGCAGGGAATAGGGAGGCAGTGTGTGTGCATGCGTGCGTGTGTGTGTGTGTGTGTGTGTGTAGAACAAACCTTATCTGCTCGGCTCCAGATGGCTTTAGGAGGTGGTTCTCCAGTGATGGGGATCTCAAGCCGAAGCTTGTTTCCTGCAATCACTGTCACTGTATTGTCAGCATCAAGACCGTCCAGGATGATCTTAGGAGGATCTAGAAAATTAAGCGTGGCCTTCGTTATTTATTAGACAGTCATTTCTATGTGAATACTGGGGCTAGTGCTTAGCTAGTATGTTGGTAATAACCAACATTTTATCTGGTCAAAAAGAATGTAAGAGGGGTCAAGGCAGTTGATGGGTGGCACCTTACAAAAACCATTTCACTGTAAGCTTTAAGAGTAAACTATTTATAATTAGAAATTAATATCAATTGAGGTATTTTTTTCTTTAAATATAGTTTCGAATACATTATAATTCCATGGTAAGCAAAAACAAACAAGAACACAACTATGCAATGATTTATTTTATCTACTCACCAACAACATGAACTTTGGCAGGCAAAGTAACATTGTAGGCATCTGGTGTAAATACATAATCACCTTCATCTTCAGTGAGAGCATTGGCTATCACTAACTTGTGGATTCTAAGGAAACAAGAAAAATATGTCTCTAAGACTATGCAAAGATTTAGATTACATATGACCCAAACTGAAGAGACACCTGGATTTTATCTGATTATCTTGTGTAGTACAGGAGGGAGAGGGAGAGGGAAGATATGAAGCCTTAATTATCCTATTTATTGATCTAAATTAAATCTCAATTTTGGACTATATGCAATTATCTCTACAAATACAATCTGCTTATTATGTATGCAAGAGTCTGTTCCTTTTTTTCATCTCATAACTTTAAAAGGGCTAAAATAGCATATATCAATAATACTATACTTTAACCACTTCAGTACCACGCTCACCAGCCACGAAACCTTGCCCACAGCCGGCACTCACAGTCCGCATGATAGTTTGTGCTGTGCATTGATGAGGAATCCGTTTTGCTCTTGTGTGATGAGGAAAGCTTTAAAGCACTGAAAGCTTGTTTTACTTTACAGGCAGCTTTAGGAAAATAATTATAACTCCTACTAAGGACTTGTTAAAAGGTCACAGATTCATAGTAATTTATTAGCTGAACGTACACACTGCAACTGCAGAGATAAAAGCTGTAAAAGTAAAAGCTTTTGGCTGTCGGCTAAAGTCGACTCTGGATTGTGTGCGTTCATCTGTGGCTGTCGACTATAGCTGATGCTCGTACCGAAGTGGTTAAGATTCAAGAGATTACCAAGAATAATCTTGATTTTGGCTTTATATGACAAACTCTAAGAGCAGCAGTCCTTAACTTTATTGAGGTTATGAACCAGCGAATATCTGGTAGACACTATGGATCCTCTCTTTGTAGAAAGTATGTATTTTTGTACACACAGAATTGTCTCACAATTTCAGAGGCTTTATGGGGCTCCCTGAAGTCCATTCATGATATCCTAGGAGTCCACAGATCCAAGGTTAAAACCCTTGCCTTAGATCTTTGCCAGAGTCTGGGATATTATGCCCCCCTGCCCAAAAAAAGATTTGTGGGAAGGTCATGTGACACTTCTTGGTTAGAGACAGTCCATTTGACCAGGTCCTCAACCAGAATTCAGTATCATTCCTCTAACTTCATGTTTAGGAGGAAAAAAACAGTCAATGGGTTTTGAGTGGACAGAGCACCATAGTGTGAAATGCAGATACAGGATCACAAGTAGGACATGCTGGACAACAGGAATCACATGTTCTTGCTGGTTAGAAGCAAAGAACCAGAAATAGACCATCTCCCTATGGCTACTCTCCAAATATCCTCACCCAATATGTAATTTAGACAGTGGAGAAAGTGGAGATGGAGACCAACCCTTACTTGTGAGTCACCGGGCTTGCTTACCTTCCCTTGTGAACAATCTTTAGACGGTCACTCTCCTGAACAGGCAGGCCATTTTTAGTCCATTTTCCTGGTATATGTTCAGAGATTTCACACTTCAAGCAGATTTCCTTTCCAATTTTTACAGTCTGATCAGTCAGAGGGGTCAAAATCTTCAGAGGTTTCACTATAAAAATGATAGACCATCACAAGTGCCAAACCCAAACTCTACACTGGCCGACATGGTGGCATTTCACAATGGTACATTCTGTTCTGCTATAATGCTTGTTTGAAAATAAGAATTTATACCAATGCAATTGATTTATTAGAGGACAATTTCACATTTGACTATGCATGATTTCATTCCTTAGAAAAGCTAGGTGAATGCAGAAAACTGCACCCAACGGAACTGAGCCAGCTAGGAACACACAAAATGTATAGACGCACCCCTCGAACATCCATCAGCTACCTCAGTTCACTCGTGTGATATAAGCCACACCCATTCACATCTGAGGTTATAACTATCCATCTGATTTCAAATAATCCTTCTACTATTTCACAATAGCTCACAAGCTACAACTCTTCCAGAAGCACCACTTCCACAAGCAAATTTTAGGTCTTTTTGAAGGTAAGTGCCATATTGATAGTAGTATTATTAACCATTAACTGTGCTACTGTTTTTTATTAGGTTCTTATTTTACTTTTTTAATGTGTCACTGACAAAGTTCTTTAGTGTTGTGCCAATAATCTCATTTCCTCTATCACTGTGGGTTTTTATTGCATAACTTTGCATAACATAATAATTTTTAGAAAGGCATATGTGGCATTATAGCAGAACTGACTGCAATTGCCTTAAATGGGTACAAATATCAGATAAGGATCTGCCTATGGTTGAAAAACTTTTTGATGTTAAATGGCCACAGTTATAACATAAGGAGTGTACTGAGATTGCTTCTGAATAATTCAATGGTCACATTATATGAACTGCAACCGGACTAAGACAGAAGCAAGATTTCTGCTGTTTGTATTACTAATCATCTTGAGATATTTGCTATTTTAATCTTCATGGCCAACTGGAAGAAATTGGGCTATTGATAACTGACTAGCACTTGAGGGCATTTGGGGAAGTACATTGATTCTCCAATGCCTTGGAAGCCTATTAACAAATGAGCTCTTACAATCTTCTCAATTGAGCCCCTTTGGTTTGAATAACTTTCTTCTTTACCCCAAATGTCATTGCAGAGTATGGGGTATTTATTTAATGAATAGATAGCAAACACTATCAGGATTTGATATCATTATCTAAGTATTTACTACCTATTTATATGGTTTTGGGATTATAACCATTTGGGTAACTTTTCTAGCAGGTGATTTTTATATTTTCTCCCCAGTATGGATGCTCTACTATTACATTGAGTGATTGATTCCTTTCTCAGACACCCAGGCTGATCTGACATAGACACTCAGCTAGAAAGAAATCTATTTTACGGACTTAAAGCTACCACAAGTAGAAATCAAATAGAATTGAAACGTTCCTAAAACTGGATTAACAAACACAACATCATTCGTAAACCAACTCGGAAGACGCCTGAAGAAGTCTTACTTACAGTCCACACTAAGCTTAGCAGAAGACTGTCCTCCTGTTGTCATCACTGAATATTCTGCGCTGTCAGCTTTTGTTGCCCCTTCTATGACCAAAAAGTGTTTTTTGCCCTCACATCTAATTCGGTATCTTGATTTTGGACCAGGGATGATCTCTTCACCGTTCTTAAACCTGAGTTAAAATGAATTACAAAAAAGTTTTATGAAACATCTTTCAGGAAAAAGACATTGTCGGTTTTGTTTATTGCTATATTGCAGCTTTCTGCAGAGTTTCTGGAAGATACCAGAAACAAAAGAACTATTTGTTGAATTAAAGAATGTGTGAATCAATCAATGTATCCATCAATAGATTCATAATGTAACAAGTATTACCTAAGAAATTATGTGAAAAGAACAGGAGCCATTTCTTAAAACCAGTGAGATGCAGCTGCTAAGAGTGGCTATTACCCTATTATCCACTTCAAGAGTGTGGGCTCTCGAAGGACACTAGTGAGAATAGTCCCATTTAATGCATTTTAAAGATAACTGTGGTTGTGGATTAGAATGAACAATCTACTTTGCACCTGTATTAGATATAATTTGTAATCCTGCTTCAAATCCTGCTATGTAATTTACTATACTTTTCAACATAACAATTCATTTTAAGATTTTAAGTCTGCTAGTTTTTATCCTCAAAAGGTTACTCACAAGAAACCTGAGAAAACACTCCCCACCTGACCAAAAAAAAAGAAAACAGCTTTTATAATTTTTAAAAGCAATTGATTTTTTTTTTTTTTTTTTTGAGACAGAGTCTCACTCTTTTGCCCGGGCTAGAGTGTCGTGGTGTCAGCCTAGCTCACAGCAGCCTCAAAGTCCTGGGCTCAAGTGATCCTCTTGCCTCAGCCTCCCAGGTAGCTGGGACTACAGGCACGTGCCATGGTGCTCGGCTAATTTTTTCTATTTTTAGTTGTTTGGCTAATTTCTCTCTATTTATAGTAGAGACGAGGGTCTTGCTCTTGCTCAGGCTGTTCTCGAACTCCTGAACTCAAGCGATCCTCCTGCCTTGGCCTCCCAGAATGCTAGGATTACAGGCGTGAGCCACCGCACCTGGCCTTGTGATTCTTAATCTAAAATATTTTTTCTGAGATACTATAACAACAAAGTCACTAGGTATTAAATGAAAAATACATAAATATGCTTTTCCATGTAAGTTGCTAGTATGACATAATGAGAAGAAGCCTACTAGAGGCTTTGGCGTCCAACAGATGTGGGGAAACCTGAGTCATCCATTTATTAGTAAGTGCTCGCTTCCCTACATGCGTACCCATATGGATTTCTGGATCTTTTATTTTTTTTTAGTCTCATAAGTGGAAAACACCCAGTATCTTAGTATACTTTTTGTTATTACCTCTACTATCACAAATGAGGTTGAGATTCCTTTCATATGCTTGAAAGTCTTTTGTACTTCCTAGTCTATCAACTATAAAGGTACTTTTTTTGTCTACTAAAGAACAGACAGACCTCAGGAAGGCTATTTACCATTTTACATTGGCATCATCTTCAGACACCTCACATTCTAATTCCACTCTCTCCCCACAGTAAGCATTTGTATCTTCCAGCTGTTTGGTCACCATAATTGGAGGCTCTAGTATGAAAAAAGAAGAAATAAGAGTCATTAAATATCCAAAGCCTACCCCATGAGCCCTGATTTATTCACAGATGAAAAACCAATATTAAGAAAGTTTCATCTATGGTTCACATGGTAGTAGACAGTAGGTGAATTTTTTTTTTTTTAAATGTCTGTTCTTGACAAAGTAAATAGCTGACAACCCTGGGTAAATTCTCCCAATTTTCTCAGAACTCCCCAAATCATATAAATTACTGTTCTGGAGAGTAGACAAAACACGTATCAAATATCCTTCTTTTAGCAAATAAGATACCAGGTGGTAGACATTTCTGATGAGGTAGAACGTATAACACTCAAATTCTTTAATTCTGGTTCTACATGCATGACAGAGATTTCAGAGTTCAGGTTTCTCATAAAGAATATAAGTGTGATGTGGCTTCATTCACAGCCTCCAGCTCTTTTCACAATGTCTTAGTAAATGATGGTCTTTCATGCGCTCGGTGCCAACCACTTACTAATGAAGCTAGTTTCAACAGAAATCTATTTGTGATCAGTGAGTGTGTGAAATGGGGATTACGCAATAAAGTCTGTTGGATTTCAGAAGCTATAACTAGAACAATTATTTTGCAGAATAGTACTTGGCTTGCGCAAAACCACGAAACATTTTTATTCTGCAGTTTTTTCTCTCCTTGGCTTTTCTAGTCTTCAACAAACCTGAAAACTCAATAGGACACATGATACCTGCCAGTGTAGAGGAACCTCAACGCTGACCCCACCTAACACCCAAGCCAGACCATTGCTGGAGGTACTATTACCTTCGCTCTGGAGCTGAAGAGCTCACCTAGGTACTTTCATTGTGATCATTACCCCTGGGAGAAGGAGCCAAGAGCTCCTGGTGACTGCAGTAAGAGACTTCATTTTACCTCTGACAAAGAGCTCAGTGGAACATTTCTCATCTCCAGCTGTTACATAGTACTCTGAATCATCTGTCAGCGCACAGTTATTGATAAACATGATTCTTTCGCAGCCTTTGTGTTCAAAAATATATCTGTTTTAAACAGGAAGAAGATAAACAGTCTGTGAACTTGATTTCATTCTTTTCTGCCAGCAAATTTAGCTTATAATTTGGTAATGTTTGAAAGTCAGGGACATAATTTTGATCTGCCATTTAGGTAGCATATCTTATATAGTTTAACATCAAACAAAAACCAGTTCTAATCTTTATAGTACATAGTTCATATGCAAATTTATACATAATATTTAATTTCTGCTATAATTTTCTTTTATATAAGGTTTTTATTTCAAATATAAATCAGTACTCACATATGTATTGTTTAAACTTTTTAACCCACTGTTGAAAAATAGAGTTGGCTGAGGGTGTCAGAGAGATTTTTAACTCTGTATGTTCTTTTAACAACCAATTCACGTACTTTATAGATGAGCAGAGACTTCATATTATTCATTGACATATATTTCATTCATTGCCTAGCCCAGTGATACAGATTTTGGGGGATGAATAAATGATTACATAATTTAAGCAATGATATGACCTCAATCACTAATATATGCACTAATTCTAAAGAATGTGATGTTTTTTTAAATGAGCTTAAAAACTGGTGTTATATCACAGTTACATCTACTAAGAAAGAATTGAACATTTGCAAACAGAAAACTAGAAGCTAAGATCATGAAATTTAATTATCTATGACCTAGATTATCTAGGAGTACACTAGGGGATTATAATAGACTAGAAAAAAATCTGAGTTGAGAATTTTCAAATTGAAGACTTCAAGGACAAAATATTAAACAACATTTTCTAAGTAAAGATAACCAGTTAAAACTATGCTTTTGGTAAATTCAGGCCATCTTCAAGGAGTTTTTATAACAGGTATAAACATCATCCCAAAGTCACTCTTTGGGCACGACCACATTAAGAAATTGGAAACCACCTAATCATACTCCAGAAGTGACGGCTTTCCAAGATTAAAGTCTTTTATAAATGTACACGTGGCTCCTGTTAACTTAAAAAAAATATATTGGAGTTGAAAATCTCTCAGGCTAAGGAGGATCTTTGTAAAGTAGTTTCATAATAGACAAGAGATACTATCAGACATCAGGGATTAGTCTGTCTTTAGCCTGTCTCCTTTATTTGGGAGAGGGCCAAGATACAATAAAACACAGGCTTAGATCTGTATTTCATCAGATCTCAACATTAAATAGTTCTATTCAGATGTAATATTATGAGTAAGTGCTCAAAACAGTATCTGAATTGAATACAGAAGGAATTCAAGCATTATTGAATATAGATGCTATTTTGGGAAAACAAAAGTCATCTAAGTATAAAGTGTGATTCCCAGTTGGCATATCAAATATATATTTTGAATTATTTTAAAATTTTATTTAAAAAAATTAGGAGAAGTTTGACAGTGCTCTGAAATAATTACATATAACCTGTAGCTACACAAAACCATAATTGGGAATCACTTGAAATAGTTTGTATATAAATATAAAACAAGGTTTAGTTTATATACCACTATAATTTTAATGATTCCAAAATACATAAAAAATGATTTAAATTTTTACTCTCCCTCCACATGATTTTGTATTATAAAGATTTAACTAGATCTAAAAAGTCCTTTTATTTTCAGAAAATTAAATCAAACTACTGTTTGATTTATTTACTGTACAGTTATTGCCGATTATTTGCAAAGCCCACTTACTTTGTACTCGGTCGAATTTCTTGCCCATTTTTATACCATTTCACCTCCAGCTTTGGATCTGCCAGTTCCACAACAAACCTTACTCTGCCTCCTTTATCAACCTGATATGCAGGATCAAGAATTTTTGCAAAAGCTGGTAGAATAAAAGAAGCAAAATGCGTTAATATGTGCGTACATATACTATGATTTTAAATAGTCAATAAATGTATGAGAACCTAAAAACAAATGAAAATATGACTCCCAGAGAAGAAAAACCTTCCAAATTAACCTTTTTATTTAGAATTCTGTGTTAATTTATATACAATAAAATGGTTTTAAAATTGAAAGAAAAATTTAAAAACTGAAATGCTTTTGGAATAAACATAAGAAAAGAATAATTGAAGAAGCTTTAAAAATGACCTGATTCCTCAGGGAATGTACAAATATAAAGTTTCCAAATTAAATTCAACTTTAAGAACAAGTTTATTCTCCTAGCATGATTACTATGGGGATCATTGATATTATTTCTGTACTTCTATGTCACAGTTTTTTTAAATCATAGAATTTATAAGATAAGTTTAGTAGATTCATAAGATCAAATTAAATGCGTTTGAATAATTGAAATAGTAGACTTATCAAAGTTTTTGTACTGTGGAAACTTGCCCAAATAGTGGCATTTTAAAAACACCCCTTGCATATATGGTCAGGAACTCAGGATTTCCAAACATTTTAAATGACATAGAATACAATTTTTTAAAAATATTGTCATTGAAAGGTCCTAAACAGAGGTAGTTAACTTTAATATATAATAGAGTTGACATTTCACTTAATCTTTTTTTCTGATTTTAAAGATAATAATTCTCATTTAGACCGTTTGGAAAATACACGTAAATGTGAAATGCTTCATGTCGTCGTGCTTGTATTTCCATCATCCCAACCTGATCATACTACTGCTTAAACAAGCTCATTTTCTCATATTTAAACAAGATAAAATAAGCACTAACTTAAAAAAAAAAAGTTATCGCATACCTTAAAACATGAATTCAGAACTAAGTGATAAGGATAAGAAAGGCCGGCATGGGGACAGAGATGTCAGCTGGCACCCTGGCATCCCCATGTTTGTGACTGACTATACAGTTCCCAATACCTCTGGAAATACAACTTCAGGAGTTCTGGGATAATGGAAATGGCTGAGTTATGTAAACAAAACAACAAAACCCTTCTGTCTTTGTCTGTGGCCATTTCTCAATCAATTTACAGGGAAGTTTAGAAATAAAGGGCATATTTTAAAAAGAGGTTGTGAGAGTCTTTAAATTCTATTTGAACATTAACAAAACAATAAGAGGATAGATATATTATTACCCCAATGTGTCATAAACCGGTAACTGACAATGACCCGGTATGGGAAACTTTGAGGAGTTAATGATCAATTAAAAACGTGTTTCTTTCTCTTTTTTCTTTCCACTTTTAAAAAGGAATTTAAAACCGCAATAAACTGGATCCACTTCAGAGATCCAGGGAGCAGCGCAGCTGTTGTACATAACATTTTGATAACAGTACTGGACGGTTAAGACAGAGACGGAGAATGTACTCTACCTAAGTAAAAATCAAGAATTTGAGAGCGAGGAAGATCTGCTACCTTAAACCTTCAGAAGCTGCCCGCTACCCGCATATTCAGCGATGTGCGGGGCAGTGAACTACCGCACCTGCAGCCAAAGGTAACCAAGAGGCGCTCAAGCCCTGCACGCCCATCCAGCCCCACCCCAAACCCAGTGGGAGACGGAAGGAGCACTGCACGGGGTTCACGGTCAAGGTTCTCCAGCGCACAGGACTCGACCCCCGCTGCTACGTCCCCAGCCCTTTGACTCCGCACGGGCGCGCGCGCTCACCTGCGCTCTTCTTCTCCACTCTGCGCATGCGCTTGAGCCGCTTGAGCATGCCACGCAAGTCGGTGATGCCGTACTGGAAGGCGATCTTCTCGTACTCGCTGGGGTTGGCATTCTTCAGCAGCTCCCACACGTCTATCTCGGGTTCTTCCTCCTGCTGCTTCACCTCCCTAAGCGGGGAGAACCATTGCCTAGTTTAGTGGCTGTACTGGCCCTTTAAAGACAAGGATGGTCAGGGTATGATTCTGATTTTTTCATTTCAGGGTGAAAAGCTCTGTTTCAAGTCTGAGTACTTAAAATCCCAGAAGTGAGTCTACTTGCCTTGCTTAAAGTCTTAGAGAAACTTCCAGATAGTAAAAGATCAAATATGTGCACTTAGAGTAACAGTTTCATATTCCTAGTTAAAAATGCAATTTTAGGGAGAGCAAAGGATATCAGGAAATATACTGAAAATATTTTTACTTATTTTCAACTTTAAAGTCTAATTACAAGATGGGATTTTGAGACACTTAAGAATAGTTTTCATCTAGGATATGGATACTGAATTCATTTCGAAAAGTGGATTAAGAGGTAAAAGATTTAAATACTGGCTTATGAAAGAAAAACGATCTCTTTCTACCTTCATTAATGTACACACCCCAGCTAAATATGGAGACTGTACAAATATATTTATTTCAAACGTCTCGATTTTGCAAATAGCATTTTTCCTCCCATATTAGTAAATATGTGCATTAACCATTTCTGCCGTGTTTTAAATACAAAAAACATTTAAAACTGCCATGAAGGATTTTTCTTTCTTTTTTTTTTTTTTTTTGTATGCTTTTTGTGGACATTGAACCTTTTTAAAATAAATTTTTCTTTCTAAATTGGCAGGGGGAAAAGGAAATTCTCTCATATTTCATCTTCAAGTACTCTCGAATGCTTTTTGGAAGCAGGTTGGGTGTGAATTATAAAACATAAATGTTGGTTGGGTGTGGTGGCTCACGCCTGTAATCTCATCACTGTGGGAGGCCGAGGTGGGAGGGTCACTTGAGCTCAGGAATTCCAGACCAGCCTGAGCAAGAGCAAGGCCCTGTCTCTGTAAAAAATAGAAAAATTAGCCAGGCGTGGTGGCTGGTGACGTGTGTCTAGTTTCAGCTATGGGGGAGGCTGAGACAGGAGGATCACTTGAGTCCAGGAGTTGGAGGTTACAGTGAGCTAGGATGAGGCCATTGTGCTCCAGCCAGGGTGACAGAGACCCTGTCTCAAAAAACCAAAAAACAACCCATAAATATTAAACTGTAAAGCAAGTGGTTTAGGATTCCATAAACAAGGGGAAAGTAACTTCTTAGGGTAATTATCAAAATTATGACCCCAAATTTTGATCATTGACTAAGGAATGTATAGAATATATAGAGAACATGTATAACCAAAAAAAAATAATATTTAAAGTACAGTTGTCTTCTCTTGTTTTAAAATCACAAAATGAAACCAAAACTCAGGAATAAATACTCTTTAGGAAAAGAGGCTTAGTCTGAATGAATTGATTTACTTCACTGGCTAAATAGTCCTGATTTTAACTTTTTGTAACTATTTTTATCAGGTTAATTTGGAAATGTTACAGTGACTACTTATTGTGAGTAATGCTGTTTTGGATGTGATTTTCTGGAAAACTGGTCAATATATCTCATACATCAATGTGAAAATGGATTCATTCTATCATATTAGGGAATGATGGGTTACATATGTTTGCATTGTCACATTAATGATGCCTGTTTCAGAGTTGCTTCTTTATATCCATATATACTTTCAGAGGGAAATACTGGGTTGTAATCATGGGTAAAGTATATGGGAAGGGGAGGAGAATATAAATATTAACATAGAGTTTACGGTGGCATTAGGTGAGGGTGACTTCCAAATATCTAATTTCCATTTTACATTGTCATGTAGATCTTTTTGCCCAGTGGGATAGGGGGACACTGAAGCAAACCTGGAAAACAAGGGAGTGAGAGGTCATCGGTTCTCCAGTATTCCTGATGGGAAGGACTGGACAACACCATTAGGAAAATGTGCCTCTAAAAACTCAAGACACAAGTGTTATCTTCACCTTGCTGAAATGATAACTAGACCCTTTATTAACATGGAGAGTTGAAAAATTTAAGAAACTTGTCCTGAAATTGGAGTATTGGTAATAATTTGCAGCATCCACCAAATCTACTGCCTGAAAGCAGTCTATGCTTCCAATGCATCCTTTGAATATTTTAGTAGTAAATCTAAGAGAAGTGCAATTAAGATGAATATGTATATGCATACGTATATATTCTCTATGGGGCGTTTTCTCAATCTACTTTATTAATGCTCTACTTTTGTCATATTCCAGCTTAAATGTAGTCCCCAAACTGGAACTTACACCATACTTGATTATGTTAATTTGTATTTTAACCAAGAAGAATTACAGATATACACATTTCAAGTATCCTCCTGACATTGGTGGAAGGATTTAAAGCTATCAAGCTACATATAATTAAAGTAGTTAACAAGAGGCACAAGTTAACACTGAGTCCTACTTAGATCTATGGAGGTGAATATTTATATGAAGGAAGCCAGTAATAAGGATCATCATTTTTAGTGTGATTTCTTAAACCAGTTTTATTGGTAGATTCATAAAACTGATCATCCTCACTATTTTTTTTTCATTAAAACACCAAGTTATATTGCACTCTACCACATTCCTATCTTATAAAGTTTCATATAAGAACACCAATGACCTCTTGCCTAGTCTTTCCTTTTCTCTCCATCACTTAATTATATCCCAAATTGCAAAAAGAAGCATTTATCTTGTACTGGAATGTGAGGCCAGGCTCTCACCTGTATCATTTCTTTAAATCACCTGGAACATAGCTTTACTTACCATGGTGGCTGCACGTAACCCTGTCTGCATGGTTATGTTAAGTTACAGTGAGGAGAAAAACGCAAATTTCTAAAGGCATCTCTGATTCCTTTCCAAGCCATGGGATAGACCTGTATAATGTCCACAGTACTTTCATCTACATCAGAATTTCTATAACTTAATGGTCCTAGTGAATATAGCAGCTATAGAAATTTTATGTAGAATAAAACTTTCAAGTATTTATACAGGCCAAATCCCATAACAGGATGCTGCCCGTATCAGATGTATTCGGATTTAGCTAATGTCTATTTGACATCAGCTGGCTTTGTTCAGGGCAGGGAGATCTTTTGTTATACAGTGATGTTGGTCGTAATGATATTTACTCTGATAGGGATTTTGCCACACACTCTTAGAGGAGTAGAAATGGTAACTCTGTGTCATTACCGCAATAAAAACACATGCAATTCACAAATTAGTAGGAAAACACAATGGTTTCTAAAGTTATACTAGTGGATTAGTACAAATGAACATCATCATAACGTTAACAATCTAGTTCTGAATCAAAATCATAATTAGGGGCTATAAAGAAAATGAGAACTGGAGACATAGTGGCTGCCCATTTTTTAAATGATTTTTTTTGATCCTATATTAAATTTCTTTTATTCTAGAACTATTGGTAGAACCAGTCTGTTCTTTTTTCTTTCTTTTTCCTTTTTAATCAGAGCATAGTACTTAATCTACTGCATCACATTTTTATTGATTGTGCATATGTATTTTGTCTCTTTATAAATATAAGCTCTGAGGGAAAAACGTCCCATTTCCTTAGTGGAAGTGAATATTTATTCACCACACACTGTGAGCCAGGCCTTTTATTCTCACAATAAATCTATTAAGTAATTTTTATTCTTCACATTTACAGATGTGGAAACCAAGTCCCAGAGGGGTCATATGTTTTGACCAAAGTCACATATTAGTAAATGGTAGAGCTGAGACTCAAATCCATGTTTTTCCCATTCCCTTTTCCCTCCCACAAATATCCATTCATCCCTTTCTATGTGCCAGGCACTGAATTTCTTTTCCTCATATCACCTAGCGTTATATTTTGCACAAAGAAAGCATTTGGTGTTTTCCTGGTTGAGTAAATAATTGCAGGGAGAATGAAAAGCCCTCTTGTCTTCCGATATGTCGATTTGTGTTAGAAACACAAATTCAGATTTCAAAATCAGATTCAGGCTGGTATTTGTTACAGGAAATGAGCTGACTCAGAAAAAGGAAACTTGTATTTGAGTCTCTGCCCTGCCTCTAACTCCTGTGTGACATGTGGTAAATCCCTTGACATCTCTGGACCTTGGTTTCTTACCTGTAAAATGAGGAAGAGTAAAGCTCACTTAAGGGCACTTCCTATACTATTGCTTTGAATGCATTTGGGGAATTAATATTATTGAGACTAATGATTATTTGAAGTATCCAAAGGATGAAAGATGTATTTGATATCGCCACAGTCTATTGATTGGCTAATATCCATCAGTAACTAATAAATCACACCTGTTAATATTTCTGTTTTCAACCTAAATGTTGAGAGCTGGGGTGAATTTTTCATTCACAAGGACTTGAATAAAGCTATTCAACTAAACTGAGAATATACACAACCCTAGTTTATTGTACTTATAACTTGTTGTGAAGCATATTTGTACTTGAGTTCCTTTAATAACCATAGGAAGCACTAATAGTAATTTAAAAATCTGAAAAGCTAAATATAAACTGATATTATATGCTGTTAATTTAGAATTGTAATTTTACTCCTTATTCACAAATTTGCTAGATACAACACGATCCCAGCAAAAATCATTTTTGTTGCTTTTGCACTATAGTAAATATCTAGATATGTAGAACTTTATATATAAAATATTATATGATTATATAACATGCATATATGTGGACAGAAATCCTATAAAATTATGTGCTAAATATCCATAATGAAATTTTATACATTTTATTGCAAGAGAGAACGATGCAAGGGAGTGTGAATGAGTGATAATATTAAACATTTATTTCCATTTTATCACTTCTAAAATGCACATTTTTGGGGTATTTTAGACATTCTGAAATAAGAATGCATCTTATAATCAATAGTGTATCATAAACCACTTATAGTTTTACATAAATGGTTTTTCCATTACTTAGTGTTTTATAAAATACTGTTGTATCTTAAAATCAGTGGTGTCTTAGACTTGAAGAAATATAGTAAATCATAAATAGTATATTAAAGTAGGTCTGCCTCTTAAACAAAAAAAATATATATATACATATATATATATTTATATATCTCTCTGCAGACTTCTACCAAAATTGTGAAATTGATTTTTTGGTCAAATAATAAATAAGGCAGGAGAATGGAGACTTTATTTATTTAATCATGTATACTGTCTTAGAAGTTTCTTGGTATTTAAGTTTTATGTCTCAGTTTTCAAATCTCCCCATCCCCAACTAAGAAAATACGTGAAGATTCATGAAACATTTAAAAACAAAGTTTAAAAGCATCAGCTAAAGTCATTGACAGATTAGTATGCAGTTGTTTCTCCTTTTTAGTTGATTCTGTTATATTCCATAAGCAAAACACATTATAAGAAATGAAAAATTCTTTGAAAAACATCCACTTTTCAACTTGACTTCTCTGAGTGGGTGTCTAAAAGATTTCCAGGCCACAGTGCCTCACTCCATCGCTTGGTTCTCACCTACGTTTCAGGAGACCACTAAAGTCAAGTTCCCCTGCATCCTCTTGACCTTCTCCACTGTCATTAACAAAAGAAAAGCAAATCTGCATTTAATGCCAAGACATACCCAATAGCTTCCCCCAGACACTCAACATATAACGTATATGCAATTTTGTACTAGCACACCGGGGCTAAATCAACACAAACTATTTCTTTTCACACAAGTGACATTTTAAGTTTTTTTGGAGTATGTACTTGTGGAAAAGTAAACATGAGGAGCTTGTGTTACTCTACGATTTCAAAAAGACACATTTTTGAAGATTGCATATATAAAACTGCTTGGATTTGTGTTAAAACCAGATAACACAAATACACTTAAGCCAAACAACACAAAGTACTTTGTTTTTGCAAGTTCGGGGCTCTAGAAATATACCTGTATAAAAAGCAAAGGACTTTTGCTGATCTCTGTTATTCATGTAAGACAGAGATTGGCTTGGAGGACGAAGTGTACCAATGTCAGGTATATAAGTACAAAGCCTTATATTCAAAGGTAACCTCTTTGTGTCCATGGATAGATGAATCAGATAATATAATACCAACATAGCATAAAAATGAAACGAACACAGAGCTTTTTAAAAGATGCATTCCTGTTTTAAAGGGAAATAATTATCTTAATTTTCTTGTTAATATTTACACCTTTCAGAACACGTTTTTCAAAACTTGTCTTTGAATAGTTAATGAACCCTTTACTAGTAGTTTTTAAAAGTGCTTTCCTGTAGAGAAATGCATCTTAAAGTAGGCATGCAGCCACTGTTGTAATTGTATATAAACTCTAAATAGAAGCTATAGAGCTGACATTTAAATGGCACTACATATTTACTTACATGTTTACTTTTTTAATGAAGATTTTGTTTCCTGCTCTTTACAAATGTTAGTTATGGTTTCTAAGAAAAGAGTCTGCGGGTTTAAAAACAGTGTGCATAACATGTAAGACATAAGAATTAAACTCAAATAATGTGCTTTCAAAATGTCTTTAATAGCAGGTGTTTGGAGGCCTTTTAAGAGAAATACATTTCTATTCTTTTAAAGCACAAAACTTAGTAGATTTTGTCTTCCTCTCCTAAAATATACTTGTACATGGTACAAGTGTAGTTTTAGACCTGTGCATTTGTTGAAAAGTGATAGGACTTGAAAGTTATGGATTTTTAAAAGTAAAAAATACAAGAATGCAAGTATTATTAAATATATTTTCAAAGTGATTAAAATTTTATTTATTTGTAATTTAAGAGAAAATATGCCCTTTATTAGCAGACTAAATCATTGTTTTCTAATAGTTTTGGATGACTTTCCTTATTCAAAAAAACTGTATGTAGATTCAGACTTAGGGAGAACAAAACATTTACTGTCATTAAGAATTTATATTATGGAATAATTAAGTACAGAAAGTAACATAATGGCAGGAAGGGTTAGTTATGTTTCTCAGAAACAAAAAAATTTTATTTTTCTTCCTTGACCCCCTGATTTTTCAGCCTTGGCAGTTGTGAAAATAAATAGGTATCTAAAATTTGCCTTTCCATGGTATTCTTAATGCCAGCAGACTCAGTATCCTTTCATTTAGAATAATTCATATTATATGGTATTAACTTCAGTAAGTAGCTACTTAATTGTAGTTTTCTTGGGCACATGGTTTAGTATCTCCATAAGTGATTTCTAGATGAAAATCAATATAAATAATAGTTTTCTGACATTGCTTAACTGATGCTATATGAAATGTTTCTGTTTGTATATCTCTTTTGGCTATTTGGTGGAAAATAATACAATTAAGGAAGACACCACATATGTATAGATAGTGTGTCTTTCTAAGGCAACTGCGAAACCTGTAAAAATGGGAGCTTCACTATAACAAGAATATTCTAGAAAATGATCAATATATGCTTGACTAGGCATTGAATCCACGGCTTTTCTAGAACACCAACTTTTAAATATATGGTGTGTTTGACTATAGTGAAAAGGATTATTCTCATTTGGAATACGGGGGTTCGAGGAAGGGAAGTATATTTTGAAAAATCCTCTGCTTCCATGTTATATAAAAGCTATCTATAATAGATTTTCCTTTTGAAGTTACCTTCTCTTGAAAGCAGATCTGATGTCAATGCTTGGAGTAGTCCCAGTAGATTCTTTGAAAGGAAAGAAAATAGTAAAATAAGTAACCATTAAGAAGGCAGTTTGTGTTCAGTTCCTTTATAGGCGGCGGGGATTCTTCAGGTGGAAAGCACGTCAGGTAAAGGGGGCCTGGCTCTCCTGGAAGGCTGAGCTGCCAAGCATCATCCTCCCTCAGCCTCCCTCATGGAGAACCAGTGAGGGGACCTTAGGGTTTATCTCGTCCAGTTGTCATTCGACCTGCCTGTGCATTAGAATCATCTGAGGAACTTTAAACAATATCAGCTTCTTGATCCTCCCTGCTAGAGATTTTGAACCACCAGATCAGGGACACCCAGAAACCAGTATTCTTAAAAAGCCCCTCAGGGGATTCTCAGAGATGCCCGGCCACGGAGTGCTGCTCAGGGCGAGAGTCCTGCTTCATCCAGAAATCTCAGTGGCACCCCACCCATCATCCAGACTCTGCCTGACATCTCTCCGAATGGGAATTGCACAGCCCTCTCGGACTGTCCGCATAGCTTTAATGAAACAGCTCATCCTAACGTTAAGGCAAAAGTCACCTCCTCTTAATTTCCACCTTTTGATTCTAACCTGCCTAGGTGCTTCTCAGGTTCATGGAAAAGGGACTTCTCCTCGTTCTGTGTGACAGCCCTACCTTCCCCTCTTTGCAACGAGCCACCTATGCCTAACTTCCTTCAGCCACACACTCCAGCTGGATAGGGTGTGGTTTCTGGATTCTTTGTCCTTCTGGTTGGTTGCTCTGCTTCTGAAGGGATCCAGGTTGAGGTGCAGTGGCCGTGGCCAAAGATAGCACTCCACATGTGGAACAAGTAGAGTGTTGTACAGAGAAGTATCATTTCTTAAACTTAGATCCTATACCATTTGGAATAGATCAATTTAAATTTATACTAGATTTGTCTGTCTTTTACAGCAAGATCATACTTTGATTCATCTTAAGTTTATGATCTTTGCTACCAAGTCAACTTTCCCTTTGTATGCTTATAAAAGGGGTTTTTTCCCCCAAGCTAAATATATACCTTTACATTTATCCCTATTAAGTTCTTTCCAAGCAGTACATAGAACATACGGATAGAGGACTTCCATATCTGACATTAGTCCTTATAAGAGAAATTCTTCCACTTGGGTATCCTGACATCCTCATACCTTATCCCTAAACCTGAGTGGGAAAGTGGACCAGTGAAATAGATATATATTCTGTAGCAGCAAAAAATAGCAGCATGTCTTATCTGGGAGATTGAAGGAATACAGTGAACACAGATAGAGATACTTAGTAATAAAATTCCCCAACTCCAATTCTCCCATAACAACTTAATTCAGCAGACTTGCCTAGACTACCACAATCAGAAACAGACAGTTTTAATGGAATTTCACCCTCCCATCTCATACTATTAAAGGGCCGCCTTCTCTGTCCCTTTGCACCCATAAAAACAAAGTCACATTTATCCAGGCAAGAAGGCACTCTTACCACGCACTTCAAGATCAAATGAACAGCTGTCAAACTTATCCTTGTAGGTGACCTCGCATCTGTAGTTTCCTGCAAAGTTCTCTTTGGCCTTGATAATCTGCATCTCAAATGTGTACACCTGCAATGAAATGCATCCAGACACACTGCAGTCCTATGTTGCTCACAGCAAGGGGCCATCACATTTTACTTCCTTTCCAAATTCCTCAGCATTCGCTTAAAGATGTGTCTGTCTCTAGGAATTCCAGTACCACGTACTCAATATAGTAGGGTAAAGGGATCCTGCAACCCCTGGGCACAGCAGGCAATCCCAGTAGAGTGTAGCCACTAGGAATGCTAACTCCAGAGAATTTTCTGGAACTGAAATCTGTCACAGCTGAACCTGAAAATGACCAATTACCCACACAGATGGAACAAGCCAGCTGAGCCCCTGTGCTGGGAGTTCAGGACCGTACCCGAGAATGCCTTTCAAAGCTTTCCTTCAGCTGCAAGTGTTTCCCCGCTTTGCTGGCCAGATCCATCCATTTCCCTTTGAACCATTTGATAGTGGGTTTTCTCAGAAGATCTTCAGCCTTGACTTTGGCTGTAAAGGTGATATTTTCACCTAGAAAAAGCATAAGTGATTCAGCCTGTGGTTTAAAAATCGTCATTTATTTTGCTTTCAACGAATAGGAGTAGACACAGGATGGCACTGCATAGACTATGATGTGATTGACACCCCCAGAATTGTGCAACGAGTTGGTCCTGATTTCTTATGAGTGCCCTAGAGGTTTTTAGGGTATTTCAACTTCTTTTGCTTTTCAAGTTTACAGAGTAGAAAAAGCAAGAGGGGAAGTCAGTAGGAATAATTTTTATATGTATGAAATTAAAATGGGAAGAAAAGAAATATATATGTATTTTTCCATCATTTTATTAGTCAAGGTGATGAGAAGCCTGGAATTACAGCAATGTGACTAAATGAAACTAACTGGTTTGAAGTAAATCTGCCTATTTGTATTGACTGATTAGACTCTGAGGACATCAAACCCTAACCTGGCTGTCAGCCCAGCATCTCAGCATTTCAGTGTCTTACAGGAACACAAGGGGAACCAAGATTTCTTTCTTTTCTTTTATTTATTTATTTATTTATTTTTTGAGACAGGGTCTTACTCTATCACCCTGGCTAGAATGCAGTGGCGTCATTGTAGCTCACTGCAACCTCAGACTCCCAGGCTCAAGTGATCCTCCTGCCTCAGCCTCCCAAGTAGCTGGGACTACAGGTGCCTGCCACAACACTCAGCTAATTTTTTTATTTGTAGTAGAGATGGGGTCTTGCTCTTGCTCAGGCTGGTCTTGAACTCCTGACCTCAAGGATTCCTCCTGTCTTGGCTTCCCGGAATGGCTAGGATTGCAGGCGTGAGCCCTGCCGGAAGCCAACATTTCTGTTCATGTGAAGTGTGTTTCTACATTTTAGACTTGAAAAAAGTAATTCTGGAATATGGTTAGCTATGTGCTCATTTGCATAATATTGGCAAGTGTCAAAGACTAGTTCTGCTCATAATATATTCTTTCTTTTTTTTTTTTTTTTTGAGACAGAGTCTCACTCTGTTGCCCAGGCTAGAGTGCCGTGGCGTCAGCCTAGCTCACAGCAACCTCAAACTCCTGGGCTCAAGTGATCCTCCTGCCTCAGCCTCCCAAGTAGCTGGGACTACAGGCATG